>JBBPMP010000003.1:0-232874 GCA_038090395.1 Boletales sp. KT-2023a
CAAAAAGGAAATGAGACCAAAGTTTGTCAGTTGAACAAGGCCATCTATGGTCTTAAACAGGCTGCCCTTCAATGGAACAAAGCCTTGCATAATTCCCTATTAAAAATGGGTTTTAAGCAAACTTACTCCAATCCAGGAGTTTATGTCTATTTTAACAACAATGATATAGTCATCCTCTTGATATATGTTGATGATGGACTATTCATGGGTAATAACAAAACACTACTTCTTTAAAAAAAGAAAGAATTCATGACCAAATGGGAATGTTGTGATTTAGGACAAGCACAAGAATATCTTGGCATGAGAATTACTAGAGATCATGTCAAAAGAACTCTAAGGCTAGACCAAATAGCTTATGCAGAGAAAGTCTTTCTCGATTTGAACTACAAAATTGTAGACCTGCATATGTTCCACTACCTTCCAGATATAATCCAGAATTACTCCAAAAAGAATCCAATGCTTCAATCCGAAGCCATTATCAATCGGTCATTGAATCATTGTTATATATCATGCTCAGAACAAGACCTGATCTTGTCTTCTTGGTGATTAAAATGTCACAGTTCTCAGCTATGTATACATTGACAATCAAGGAGCTATATTTCTAGCATCCAATCCAGTCCAAGAAGGACATACTAAGCATATTGCAATACCCTACCATTATATTAGGGAATGTGTCCAAGATAACCTTCTGAACCTATTCTATGTAGGAACAGGAGAGCAAAAAGCCGACATATTTACCAAAAATCTTGCCCAAGATTGGTTCATTAAAATTAGAGCAATGATTGCTTTGAAACCCTATAGTTACACAACTTAGGAGATCAAGCATAATGTCCAATACAGTACATTGCCTTTTAAGCAGGTCTTGGTACATTAGAAACCAAATCACACAAAGTTGTGTATTATTAACAACTACCAATAATGTATAGTTGTTATGTCCAACTCCACAAATAAGACTCAGCCATTTGTTTTGGTTGTGTTGGACGCGAGGCATGAGAGGCATGAGTTTTGGTGTCCACTAAATCGCGTTTCCGAAATTTTTTGCAAAATTCCCACAGTTGACAAATCATTTGCACATGCCACAATTCTCTTGAATGACAGGGAGTGACAAAATAAACTGATAACACATAGTTAGATGATGCTAATCAAATATAGATTAGCATATACAACTATGTTTTACTTAACCTGCCCTAAAGCGGATTAAAAACATTAGTAAAAACATTGTAAACTGATGTTTTTGCTCTAAATAAATTCTAGAAAATTCCAAACAATATTTCAGAATCTCCGGAACACTTCTGGAACACTTCCAGAAGCATCCAGAATAAGTTCCGGAATTTTCCGGAAATTAATCTGGAACAATCCAGAAATCTGTCAAAGTGTTAAGGATCACTTTTACCTATGAAAGGTTTACAGGATCAGAAAATCTGAATCCTAATGACTCAACTTATCCATATTCTAATTATGTTACTATTTTAAGTCAAAGTCATCAGGAAGACTTAGGATCATTCATCAAGAATTGTATAACATATATCCAATTCTCTAACTGTATAAATACAGATTGTTTTGTACTCGTACTGTGGAGATTCAGAAATCAAGTTTCCTTCATATCCTCTATTCTCTCACTCAACCCAACTATCAAATAAGTCGAATACTCTACTCAAGCATTCTGCCCGACAGTAAGTCTCATACTGTCAATATCCCTGTTGTTGTACTGTACACCAAAGAGAGTAGTGTAGACGTTAGCCTGCATCATCTACACTCTCTTTATCAAGCATTCTGCTTGACAGTAAGTCTCATACTGTCATTATCCCTGTTATTGTACTGCACACCCAAGAGAGTAGTGTAGACGTTAGCCTGTGTCCTCTACACTCTCTTTACAATAGCCAAGGCTACCAAGACAGAGGGGGAGAAAACAAGAGGATGAGAGTGGAGACTGGGGGTGACAAAGTCAATTTACAAACTGAGGGATAAGTCCTCAGTGAGATAGGAACTAAATACAAAGAAGGTCTAAGGCCATGAAGGGGTGATGGAGGTCAGAGTAGCAAAGTATGTAAGTCTACATACTGATGGCATCTAGGGACAACAAACTGCTACTACAGAGATGACAGAGCATAACTACAGGGACAGAGATGGAGAACTAAATACAGAAGGGGGCCAAGACCTGTCAGGGAGGATAAAGATGTTAGGGAGGATATAGACATCAGGAACAACAGAGATGTTGCACGAGAGTGGATGAAGGAGGCAGAGTCTGGACAGGAGTCAGGTTGGAGGGGCAGAGGAGTTGGATAGGGGTGTGCAGAGTGAGACCAGTGACATGGGATGTGACACCAATGATGTGACCAGAAAGGTGATTTTATCAGAGAGTTGGGAAAAAATTATGTTGGCTGAGATGGAATATTTGATGGTGCCTTGGTGGTTGAGGGTCCCATCCACGTTGTACACAGCAAAGGTGTGGGCAAGTGGGTGAATGGCAGATCATAATTTGGATACCAGAGATATGTCAATGAAGTTATTGGTAGCTCCACAATTGACAAGAGCAGTGGTGGTAATGGTTTGTGATCCTGCTTGTAGGTGAACCATAAGTTGCATAGTTCATTCATTGGCAAGTCCTACAATTACAGTGGAGATGTCTAGGGAAGGAGACATTACTATTTCTTCCCCTAATGAAAACCCAAGGTGGAATTGTCCCTAGCTTCCTCAAAACAAAGTTTAAGGGTTTGGAGAATTTCTCCTTTGTCCTTTCCTGCAGTATGGAGCTTGTCAACACAGGCAGCCAAGGTGGATGGTTGTTTAGTGGGTGGAGATGGGGAGGCAGTGGAGGTGTTAGCAGTTTCTGTCACCTGAATGTGCTGTTTGGGGAGGTTGGTGGCATGGGGGGTGTTTGATGTGAAGGTCTTGCACTGTTGAGTGTTGTGCCCTTTCTGGCAACAACATAGGCATAGGCCTTCCTGGAAGCAATGAGCATATTCTCCAGGAGTGAGCTTAGTGATACAAATGGCGTCAATGTCCATAGTGTTGGGATTGGCAGAGGAATTAGTGGCAGGACAAGTAAATGAAGAGGGAGTATGATGACCTCATCAAAGTGCAGAGATGTGGGCTTTCTGAGTGTAGAAATTTTTTGCCTTGTCAAGCCAGTCTTTGATGGTGGTGGGGATAGTGGACATAGACAGGATCATGATGGCAAGTTGCTGATTGAGTCTCAAAGAGAACTGATTGATGAGGGTATTTTCATTGGTGATGCCTGCTTTGGCAGCGAGGTTCTGAAAGTCAGTGATGTATTTTTGGAAACCATCATCATGTTTGCCATCCTTTTCTTTGGACAACTTCTGGACAAGTTTAGAGAGTTCAAGGCAGGCAGTGGCTTTGGTGTCAAAGGGATAAAAGTGGACTCAAAGTTCCCAATGAATTTGATGAAGGTTTTCTTGGTGGAGGCAACTGTGGTGTTAGCCATAAGATCATACCACATTTCCAAGAAAGAGACTCCTCATCCCTTGCTCATCTTGTTCAAGGTGATCATGATCTTGCTATCATTGGTGGAGTAGAGAGATTTGTTAATTTTGAAGTAGGCCTTCATGGCCTTAATCCATTGAACAGCATCAGCAGGATCACCAGAGAAGTCTGCAGGGAGGGTGGCCTTAAGTTCAGTCATAATGGGTGTAGGGGTTGAGGGTGCTAAGGTGAGAAGGGGGAGTACTGGGGTCAAGGGTGCAAAAGCAAGGGGGGTACTGGGAGTACTTGGATGAGAGATAGTCAGTTGGGTTGACATATCAGGTAATGAGGAGGTGGGCTGAGGAGTAATACAAAAGGGGGAAGCTACAGTGGGGGTGTTTCTGCCAGCAAGTTGTTTGAAGATTTGTCAATGATGGTACTGACCAGTGGGTGGGACAAAGAACTCCTTGTTGGAGGAGGGTTGTGGGGCTTTGATGCTACATATAGTGATCTGGGGGTGGTCCTACTCCATAATAGGAGGGACAAAGGAGATTCTCAATCTTTTGTTATGCAGAGTGTACCTCAAGTTGACCAAGACTTGATGAAAGATAAGTCCAATGAACAGGATGCTCATGAAGAGGTACAACTCAGCCTAAAGGACATGAAGGCTAAGATTAAGGACTTATATGATCAAAGACCAGACTGAGGCAGAGATGACTGAGGGGACTGAGGGACTGAGGATGACTCAAGAATATGCCAGATTGTGCAGATTGAGAATGAGGTACAAAGCCCAGGACTACATGGTTTATGTACAGAAGGACACATAAGCATAGAAGGTCAAAGAACAATGTAGAATAAAGGACATGTCAGCATCAAGTAAGCAAGAATGACAAAGAGTAAAAGAGATACATGGTACGCTCATGATCAAAGAGAAGCAAAAAAGGGGTGTATAGATTATGAGGAAGAAAACCATAATACAACCAGTCTGTAATCCAGGTAATGAAACACCATGAGCATGATGGACATATAAAGCAGCTGAATCTCAGGTGGTACTGGCTGTGAGATGTGGTTGCAAGGTGAAGGACATCCAGTCATTCCTCAGCTTTGCCAACTTCTACCATCACTTTACAGTGGCTCAAATAAGTGTCCCAATGTTGGGGCATTTTGGAAAGATATGACATTTGCAAGAGAACCAAAACATGTTAGCTCTAACCTTTGCAGGGTCATCAATAGCCCTAACCCTTGCCCTGAAGTGGAGCTCTTAGTCATGTGATTTGGTTGCCATGGCACTGAGATATAACAATTTCAAAATGACATGTCATTGGGACACTTATTTGACCCTGATATTATCAATTATTATTTGGTGAATAACATAATGTTCTGATGGATGCTGTGCTTCAAGCCTGTTTCATTATGTAACTTACATAATCCTGAGCACTATAGAGGGCAGGGATACCACCAAGCTAACCCTACTTTACCATAAAGCCCCTTTCTACCTTTGCTAGAGCTAATATTCTGTTTTTCTCTCAATCTGATTTTTTTGCTAGGAAAATATCCTTCCAAACTGATCTAGGGAATTCCACTGTGGCCAGGATTATCAAAGAAATTTGTCCAGGCAAGGGAAACATCAAATTAGGCCCTTCTTCCAAGCTTTCTCCTACTGACAGAAAAAAAATTGTCTCTAGTATTACCTCTGGCAAGGTTGTAAATGCTATCCAGGCAACCCATCCCATTGATTCTGCCCTCTTCTCTCCTGTCTCTTTCCAAACTGTTTGCAATGTGCTAAAGTCTGCATCTCTAGACTATAGTCAAGAAAAAGAAATCACTTTTGTTTGTTAGATATAGGAAACATAGGCTGGCCTTTGCTCTCAAGCACCAACATTGGACTATGGAGGACTGGACTAGGGTAATTTGGTCAGATGAGACCAAGATTAACAGGATTGGGTCAGATGGAAGGAAGTATGTGTGAAAAGTGGCAAGGAAACCTCTGCAAGACAAGGAGATATAGGAGATAGTAAAGTTTGAAGGAGATTCCTTGATGGTTTGAGGGTGCATGGGTTGGAATGGAATAGGAATACTTGCAGAGGTGGAAGGGGGGGTGGGTGCTGAGTAGGATGTCTCCATTTTGGAGGATAATCTGCTTCCTACTATGAAAAATTCTGGAATCTTTAAAGAAAGCATTATCTCTCAACAAGATAATGACTCCAAACACACCTCTAAAAGAGCCCAGGAATAGCTGGAATCTCAAGGTATCAATGTTCTTAATTGGCCAGCACAATCTCCAGACTTTAATCCAATTGAACATCTTTGGCAAATCCTCAAAAAGAAGCTCAACAGCTATGCAACACCACCAAGAGGAGTTTGAGAGCTTTGAAAAAGGATTGATGTGGAATGGGGCAAGATAGAGGTTGAGGAATGTCAAAGATTGATAGAAAGCATGCCTAGAAGATTCAAGGCAGTGATAAAGGCAAAGGGAGGGCATACAAAGTACTAAAATTGTAGAATAGAAATGTTGCTCAAATAAGTGTCCCAATGACATGTCATTTTGACATTGTTATATCTCAGTGCCATGGCAACCAAATCACATGACTAAGAGCTCCATTTCAGGGCAAGGGTTAGGGCTATTGATGACCCTGCAAAGGTTAGAGCTAATATGTTTTGGTTCTCTTGCAAATGTCACATCTTTCCAAAATGCTTCAACATTGGGACACTTATTTGAGCCACTGTATATTCAACTACTCCGACATTGTCATTCCACTCACTCACCTCATTCACAAAGACACTCCCTGGAACTTCTCTGATGACTGTCGCTCCACTTTCAAGTGCTTCAAGGCTGCCTTTACCTCTGCTTCTGTCCTCACTCACTGGGTGCCTGATACTCCACTCATGGTCAAGACTGACACCTCGGACTATGCTGTCGCAGGTATCTTGTCTATCACCTGCTCTGACAGTGAGCTCCATCCAGTCACATTCTACTCCTGGACTTTGACCACTCCTGAGTTGAACTATGACACCCATGATAAGGAGCTCCTGGCCATCTTCAAGGCCTTTCAGCATTGGCGCCACTACCTTGAGGGCTTCACCACTCTGGTTGACATCATCATGGACCACAAAAACTTGGAGTACTTTACCACTTCAAAGGTCCTGATGCACCACCAAGCTTGCTGGTCAGAGTTCCTCTGCCAGTTCAACCTCATTATCCACTTCTGCCCTGGACGCCTTGGCACAAAACCCACCCTTACCCACTGTTGGAATGTCTACCCCAAAGAGGGGATAGGAACTACACTCACATCAACCCACACAACCTGAAGCCTGTTTTTACCCAAGAGCAGCTCATGTCCTCCCTCCAGGCAACCTTCCTCCTCACCCCCACTCTCCATGCTGCTATCCTCATTGATGTGGATTCCCTCCACCAAGACATCCTCTCTACACTTTTCTCCAATCCTATTGCTCAGCAGCATTTCTCCAACATCTCCTCCACCACATCTGATGCTTGTTTGTCAGTTGATGCTGATAGATTCCTCCACCTTGACGGAAGGATCTACGTTCCTGATGCCAATGACCTCTGCCTCCACATGCTCCACTTTAAGCATGACCATCTCCTAGCTGATCATATCAGTCAGAACTGCACCTTGGAGCTCATCTGCTGTGACTATACCTGGCCCAGACTCTGTACTTTCATCAAGGAGTATGTCACCTTATATATTGCCTGCTCTCATGCAAAGGTTCCTCAACACTGCCCTTACAGTCTGCTTAAGCAACTCCTGATCCCAGAGCACCCCTGGCATTCCATCTTGATGGACTTCATCAAACATCTTCCCTCCTCCAGTTATACCTCCATCCTCATTATTGTTGATTGCCTCTCCAAACAAGTGATCTTTATCCCCACCTATGACACCATCACCTCTCCCAACCTCACAAAACTTTTTGTAGCACATGTTTTCTCCAAGCACGGACTTCCATCCCATGTCACCTCTGATCACAGATCTGAATTCATCTCCCACTTCTTCCACTCTCTCAGCAAGGCCCTCAGAATCAACCTCCACTTCACCTCTGGATATCACCTAGAAGGTGATAGACAGACCAAGCAGACTAACCAGACACTAGAGCAATACATTTGGATCTACTGCAGCTACCAACAGGACAACTGGGTGGACTTGCTGCTGCTGGCAGAATTTGCTTTCAACAATGCACCAAGTGCCACCACCAGTGTCTCCCCCTTTTTTGTGAATAAAGGATACCATCTGGACATCTCCATCCATTCCGACCTCACCCTCTCCTCCACTCAAGCTCAGGAGTATACCTCCAATCTCCACCAGCTCCATGAGTTTCTCTGGTCCAAAATGGTGCTTGCCCAACAGCAATACCAAGGACCTGCTGACACTTGGAGATCTCCTCTGCTGGACCTAAAAGTTGGTGATGAAGCATATGTGAAAGCCAAGTACTTCCAGACTACATGCCCCTCCCAGAAGTTCTCTGACAAGAATCTCGGTCCCTTCAAGATCATCATGCATCCCAGATTCCACTCCTTCACTCTCCACCTTCCTGACTCCATGCATTCTGTGCATCCAGTATTCCACATCTTGCAGCTTGAGCCCTCCATCCCTAACTCCATTCCAAACTGCACTCAACCTCCACCTCCACCTGTTGAGATAGACAGCAAACTCAAATATGAGATCATGGAAATCCTGGACTCCAAGATTGACTGCCAGCAACACCACTGCCAGCTCCTGTACTTTATTAGATGGGCCAGATATGAGGGGACTGACAAAGAAACCTCTTGGCTCCTCATGACAGAGTTGGACAATACTAGCGAGCTGATTGAAGCATACCACCTCTGTAGATTTTCCATTTTCTTTTTCTTTGATTCCATTCACCTCTGCTTCACTCTCTTTTTCTTTCCTTCTTCTTCACCCACACCCAACTGACCTTCCCTCTCATCTGCCTTCATGGGTTCAGGCCCTAAGAGGGGGATACTGTCATGTCCCATGCCCTTCTGCCTCCATCTGTCCTTATCCACATCCTTTGTCCAACTCCAGACTCACTTGTCCAATGTCCATTACTCCTGGTCTGCCTTCACATGACAAGTCTGGACATCTCTGCCTATCTGGTTTCTCTTAAGATCCTGTTTCTTTCTTTTGTTTCTCTCTTTTGTTTCTATTGTCTTCGTCTTTACCTCACCATTGGTCTAGTTTTCATTCCTCCATTTCTCATACCTTCTGTCTACCCTGAGCATGTGCCACTATGTACCCTTACATACTTCATAGTTCTGCTCTCAGTTCTCTGTTACATAGCTTTTGTGCTCATGTATTTAAGTCTGTACTTCACTGAGGGAAACCTCAGTTCAAATATCAATTTAGTCTCTCCACTCCACTCTTTGTCTCAGTCTGATTCTGTTTCTCCCACTTCCTCCTCTTTTCATCACCTATCACTCTGCCTCAGTAGCCTCGCCACTATTGTTGTATTCCATCCATACTCTGCCCCTCTGAAATATGAGGACAAGGGCAGTACAAGGGTGCAGGCATATCCTGAAGCTGCCATCCTCAACATCTGACCCCAACCTCTGCTCCTCTGCTCCTACTACATCCCCACATCCACACCTCTGGAGATCAGAGAACCTGGACTTGACAGTAGGGGTATTGTTACGATTCCTCCATTTCTTTTCTTTTCTTTCTTTGTCATACTCAGACCGGCATCACCCGGGTCCTTTATCTTCTCTAGAGTGTTCTAGAACGTACAACACGTTCATCACACACCTTTCTCATTTCTACCTCATGTCTTTCATTTCCGCTGCCTCATGTTTATTCTTATCTTCACCATGAGGCAATTCTTATCTTTCCTTTCTCCGACTTAACTTTATCTTGAGTACTACTTAAGCCTCATTGTACATTGATTGTACCCTAGCTTAGTTCTGCTCAATCAACCTTGTCTCCCTCGAATCCACTTTGATCCTTCGTCGACATCCTCGTCGGACAACCTCTCTGATCTCTCCATCGACTCTCCAAGTCAACTGAACCTTTGATCTCTCACTGATCGTCTTATCAGCTGAAACCTTCGTCGTCTGGCAAGTCCTGCTCAGACTCCTTTGAACCTTTGACTCTTGTCTTTAGTTCTCTTTGAGCCTATGCTCGTTCCTACCCAGACCAAGCATAACAGGTATACTCATAAGGGCCCAGAACTCAGTGTTGCCATGACTCAGCTTGGCTTGGCTTGGCTTGGCTTGGCTGCCGGCAGCTACATTCAGGGCTCAGCTTTGAATGGCTCGGCTTTAGGTAAATGCCAGCTTGGCTTGGCTCTGTTAGCTGCTGCAGCCAGCTTGAAGTCACTATGGAAGGGTCCTCAAGTTATTTTTGTGTCCTATGCATTTCTAGTGTTATTACTTTACATTACTACTCAAATATTGTATGTGTGTGCATGTATACTGTATAGCTGCACACAAGTTTAGCTGGCCTGGGAGTGTGTGTCAAGTCCAGGTTCTCTGATCTCCAGAGGTGTGGACATGCAGATGTAGTAGGAGTGGAGGAGTGGAGGTCAGGGTTGGACAGCAGCTTCAGGATATGCCTGGGCCCTTGTACTGCCCTTGTCCTCATATTTTGGAGGGGCAGATTACAGATGGAATACAATGATAGTGGCAAGGCTACCAAGGCAGAGTGATAGGTGACGAAGAGAGGAGGAAGCAGGAGGAATGGAATCAGACTGAGATGAAGAGTGGAGTGGAGAGACTAAATTGATATTCAAACTGAGGTTTCCCTCAGCAAAGTACAGACTTAAATACATGAGTGCAAAAGCTATGTAATGGAGAACTGAGAGCAGAACTACAGAGTACATAAGGGTACATACTAGTGGCATATACTCAGGGTAGATGGAAGGTATGAGAAATGGAGGAATGGAAACTAGACTGATGGTGAGGTAAAGATGAAGACAATAGAAACAAAAGAAACTTGAGTGAATGCAGAAACAAAAGAAAGAAACAAAAGAAAGAAACAGGACCTTAAGGGAAACCAGATAGGCAGAGATGTCCAGACTTGTCACACAAAGGTGGACCAGGAGTAACAGACATTGGACAAGTGAGTCTGGAGTCAGACAAAGGGTGCAGATAAGGATGGATGGAGGCAGAATGGCATGGGATGTGACAGTGTGGTCATGTGCACTGGGCAAGGTGTGCATGGTTGTGTGTGAGTGCAATGACAGTGAAGATGATAACAGCATGATGACCGTGATATCCTGGTTTTCATGCTATTGTCATCATCATTGTCATGTGAGATGAGGGGCAGCAAATGGCAGCAGTGGCAGTCAGGACTCCTAGTGGGGGAACAAGAGTGGCACGAGGTGAGGTGGAGACAGTGGCAGCAGCAATGACAATGTTATGGTTGTCACATTGTTGACATCATCAGGTGACACAATGGAGGTGGCAAGTGAGGGGGTGGATAGCAGTGGCAGTCTGAGCAATTGGAAAGGTGAGCAAGGCAAGGTGAGGCAGCAACAACTACAGCAACAATGTGACAACTGCAGTATCATGGTTGTCACATTGTTGTCATGGTTGTTGTGAGACAAGCAGGCAGAAAGACTATGCCAGGAAGTAGTAGAAGTCAGGGCAGTCTAGGAATGAGAGCAGGGCAGGGTGAGACAACAACATGATAACTGCAGTATCACAGTTGCCACATCATTGTTGTCATCATTGTTGTGGTGGCAGACAACAGGCAGTGAGAGCAGTTGGGGGACAAGTTTAGCTAGGCAAGGCAGGGTGGCAGTGGTGATGACAGCAACATGATGACTGTGATATTGTGGTTTTCATGCTGTTATCATTGTTGTGAGACAAGGAGGTGGGCAGATGGTGACAATGGCAGTCAGGAAGGTGGGGGAAAGAGAGCAGGCAAGGCAAGGTGGCAGCAGCAGCAGCAGCAGCAGCAGCAGCAATGACAACCTTGCATCCACCACATTGTTGTTGTCATCAGGTGGGACAAAGGCAAGCAGCAGGCATCAGAGGCAGTCAGGGAATGAGATCAGGACAAGGCAAGGCAGGGTGGTGACAATGATGACAACAATGTGATGACTGCAGTATTGCAGTTGTCACACCATTGTCATCATGTGAGATGAAGGAAGGCAGAAAGGGAGGTGGAAAGGGTGGCAGCAAGTGGCAGCAGTGTTCAGAGTAGTCAGGAAGGTGAGTGGGGCAAGCCAAGGCAGTGGCAGCAACAACAATGTGACAACCACAATATTGCAGTTGTCATGCAGTCATTGTCATCATCATCATCATCATGTGAGACTGAGGGAGGCAGCAAGGGAGGCAGCAGGCAGCAGACACAGTGAGAGTGGTTGGGGAATGAGAACAAGTTGAGGCAAGGAGGTGGTGGCAGCAGTAGCAGTGACTGTGATAAGGCAGGTGGCAGGTGGTAGAGGTGGTCAGGTGGGTCAGAAGAGAGAGCGAGAGGAGACAAGGTGCAGTGGCAACAACAACGCAAAGACCACAATATTGTGGTTGTCATGCAGTTGTCATTGTTGTCATGTGAGACTGAGGGAGGGACCAGGGGAGGCAGCAGGTGGCAGAGGCAGTGAGAGTGGTCAGGGAATGAGAGCAGGACAAGGCAAGGAGGCAGCAGCAGTAGTGATGTCAACATGATGACAACCACATTGTCACAGTTTTCATGTCATTGCAATTGTCATCATTGGATGAAACAAGGCAGGTGGCAGGTAGTAGAGACAATGATGAAGGAGGATGATGGGAGGCAGGTCAGGTAGGCATGCAGCCCTACCAGCTAATAGCCAGTTCAAGCCACAGAGTTGCAGCTAGCCAAGCCAAGCCAAGCTGTAATAAATTATCAGCTTGGCTTCCATTGGCTCAGCTAAAAAAGTGACTTGGCTATGGCTTGAGTCACCATTGAGCTGGAGCCATGGCAACACTACCTCCAAGGCTGTGCAGTTACCCACACCTGTCTTGGCAGGTGCAGGTAATCTCTGGGTATGGATGCAGGTACAACACTTGATACCCCAGGATATACCTGTGCCACTGCCTATCTGGGATGGATCTGTGACAAATCTGGACAGCTCTAGTCAGTTGGGAATCTAGCTATGGAAGCTGGAAGACTGTCCAGCTCTGGCCAGTACTGGACAGCCAAAGGCTGGTTTGCTGATGCCATTGGCTTGGCTACCAAAGTGACTTGGCTATGGCTTGAGTCACCTTGGAGCCAGAGCCACAGCAACACTAGTAAGCATTGCCATCACAATTTCAGTTGAGGAGATGGCTTGTGCAATGGCAAATGTTGATGTCATTGTTGAGAATGTAGTATGACCCCTAATTGTTCTACTGATTACATACAATGGATTAGTTATACTAATCACCTGACTTGGTCACATATCAGAGAGTGATCTAGACCATCAGGTCTAACAGGAACAGATGAAATCAGAACTGTTTATTATGTCATAAATTGTACTATCATATGACTTTCATTTAACACTGATCATGTGAATAGAAAGCTATTAGCTATTGGCTAGAACACAATGGAATATTGTAGAATACTCTAGAATAGACCAAATAGATACATACTTACATGTATGTATATATAAGGCTGCTCTTACAGCCTATGTTGAATATGTCAAGTCCAGTTCTTTCACATCTCTGGAGGTCAGAGTGGAGTGGACATAGGTAGGTCAGAGGTCAGAGGCTGAGACATAGATGTACGGAGAGGACATCAGCTTCAGGGATCACCTGCACCCTTGCACTGTCCATGTCCTTGGATTTTGGAGAGCAGAGTTGAGTGGAAGTTCAATGACAGCAAATGCTATCAAGATGGAGAAAGAGCAAGAGAACAAGAAATGGAGACAGGAAGTAACTTAGGTGATTTACAAACTGAGGAGTAAGTCCTCAGTGGAAGTGGATTAAGTACAAGAGAAACAAAGGCTGTACTAAGGGTTGGCAGAGGACAGAGGACAGAGTACATAAGTAAGGGAGGATAGACTACTACTACAGGGAAGGTGGACTGTTACTACTATAGAATACTCAGTAAGTCACTATATTGGAGATATAGTACTGTACCTATAGAATACTCAGTAAGTCACTGAGTAGGAACTAAGGTAACTATGGTGTGATGTAACTATCACTTAAGTAAGCACAATTACCATATATAGAATATTCCAACAACTACAGGGTCACAGAGGGTCTAGAGCAGAATGGGGAACTACATACAGGGATGGATCATGGATGCAGGGACCTGTCAAGGGTGATGGACAAGTCAGGGAAGTGCAGAGTTGTTGCCTGAGGGTGGATGACAGGTAGTGGACATCAGAGGGGGGGGTGTGGGATAGAGGCAGGGGAGGCAGATAGGAGGTGTGGAGGAGGGTGGATACAATGCGGAGGAGTGGGAAGGACACAGGATGTGACAGAATAACAACTCTTGTACCCACAATTCATTCATCCTCCACAAGAGAGACTTGACTGTAAACTGCTATGCAGATTACACTCATACTTGGTTGTTCATACCAATTGTATTACCCTAGTGAGTATTCCCACTAGAGATTTATTCCTCTGTCCCTTTGCTGTTGTTTGAAATATTAGTCCTCTATCTACAGTGGCTCAAATAAGTGTCCCAATGTTGGGACATTTTGGACAGATGTGACATTTGCAAGAGAACCAAAATACATTAGCTTTAGCACTTGCAGGATCATCAATAGCCCTAACCATTGCCCTGACATGGAGCTTTTAGTCATGTGATTTGGTCACCATAGCACTGAGATATGATTATTTCAAAATGACATGTCATTGGGACACTTATTTAAGCATCATTTCTATTCCACAATTTTAGTACTTTGTATGCTCTTTCTTTGCCTTTATCACTGCCTCCAGTCTTCTAGGCATGCTTTCTATCAATCTTTGACATTCCTCAACCTCTATCTTGCCCCATTCCACACCAATCCTTTTCCAAAGCTCCCAAACTCCTTTTAGTAGTGTTGCATAGCACTTGTGCTTCTTTTTGTGGATTTGCCACAGATGTTCAATTGGATTAAGGTCTGGAGATTGTGCTGGCTAATCAAGAACCTTGATATGCTGAGATTCCAGCCACTCTTAGGCTTCTTTAGAGGTGTGCTTGAGGTTATTATCTTGTTGAAAGATAACCCTCTCCTCAGGAATTCCAGAGTTTTCTATAGTAAGAAGCACATTATCCTCCAAAATGAAGACATACTGCTTAGAATTCATCCTTCCTTCCACCTCTGCAAGGATTCCCACTTCATTTTGACCCATGGATCTCCAAACCATCAAGGAACCCCTTCAAAACTTTACTATTCTCTGGATCTCCTTGTCCTATAGGGGCTCATCTCACTTTTTCCACAAATGCATTCTTCCATCTGACCAAATCCTGTTAATTTTGGTCTCATATAATCAAATAACTCTTGTCCAATCCTCCACAGTCCAGTCCTTATGCTTTAAAGCAAAGTCTATTCTCCTTTTGCTATGCTTGGTAGACAAAAGAGACTTTTTTTTACCACAGCCTTAAGGGATGCAGTCTTGAGAACATTATGAACAGGTTGAGGAGAGATAGGAGAAGGGATGGCAGAGTTGATGAGATGGATGGCTTGGGCAGTAGTTTCAGCCTTTCCAGTGGTGATACAGACAATTCTTCTCCTATCAACAAAGAAAGCTTGGAAGAACATCCTAGCTTGATACTTTCTTTTTCTGGAAGGATCTCTTTGATGGCCCTGGTCACAGTGGACTTCCCTAGACCAGTCTTGGATATAATCTGTTAAGCAAAGAGGTCAAATTCAGAAAGAAGAAGGATATTGGCTCCAGCAAAGAAAAAAACAGATTTCATGGTATGGTAAGGTAGATTGAAGTGAAAATCAAGGTGGTTATACATGTCACTTATATAATTACATAACCTGGTAACATAGCAACCATTAATAATTGTCAAATTCCTATGTTATATTTGAAATAATAGTTAACAAACGCATGATCAAACAAGTGTTCCAATGACATGACATTTTAATTTGGTTATATCTTGGTACCATGGCAACCAAATCACATGACTAAGAGCTTCATTTCAGGGCAAGGGTTAGGGCCATTGATGACCCTGCAAGCTTTTGAGCTAATGTATTTTGGTTCTCTTGAAAAAGTCACATCTTTCCAACATTGGGACACTTATTTGAGCCACTGTATAATCTTGAAAGTCATATTCACAATAATTGAATCAGCAGCCTCAGCCTTGGAAGCTTGCTCAACTTCATTGGAAGGGCCAGCCTGAGTATTGCTACTGTAGATGTACTAGCACCTGGTCAATAAGCATACCTCCCTATGACAACACAATTTGGGAAATCTTTCATCCATCAATGCTAGGTGCTTTCAGCCCTTTTCCTCAAATTCATTTCTTCTGGGAATGCTGCAAATGATCAGTGCATGCTTGATCCATACATACAAGGGACTAATTTACATATGTACTGTACTTGAGACAAATGCATGTCACAAAAAAGTATTTGTAATGGTAATGCCTTATCAGGCATTGCAAGGTTAAAATGTCAGGTTGGGTTTCAATTCAACCCAAAATGATTCCAAGGAGCAGTTACAATGTGGTCAAAAGGACTAATAATATAATTTCCAGGACTGGATATGGTATAACAATTTGTTAACTTTGGGTTAAAATTTGGTTTCAATGTGTGAGAATATGTCTAAAGATGGCAGGATTGCAAGGCTGGTTTTGATATTTGTGGCACATTGAATATCTCCTTATCCTCATGTGTTTGAATATTTGCACCTCAATCATTGTTCTAATGTACTGTATACCTGATTTCAATCCCCAAGTACTCTATAAATTGCGCTGTAGATAATCTTCAAAATGACCAAGATCAGCTTCATTATCCTCAATTCCTCTTCTTCTCACCCCCTTCCATCCCTCCCTATTTCTAAACCTCAATAGCCTGTTTCATGTTTCATCTTATTTGTCTCAAATCTCTCACAATCCAACTTGTATTGGTTTGTATCATTTTTCTCCATACATGTTCAGGGTCATCACTACATGATCTATGCTTGCTGGCTTCTCATCCAGTGTACTGTTTCACACAGCTTATCCATGCCTGCCCATGGTGTAACACAAGCCTCTTGCACAGGAATAACTTGGATATTCAAAACAACACTTCATTCAAAAATACGGATAAATAGCAAAAATGACAGTCTAACTACGGTATTGGCTTCGTCTCTTCAAAAGATCAACATAAACCACATATCACGTTCTAACCTTTAGCCGCGGAATAAAGGAAGGTTGGCTGACCGTCTTGAACGGCCTTCGAGGTAGCTCCTCTTCGTCTGCACTGTCCAGTCCCACACCTCGCACGTAGCCTGCGCCCATCAAAACGGGGACTCCCCCAGCCCCGCCATGGGCAAGGAAACCATTCTTCTTGCTCTTCGTCCCCGTCGCAACGAACACGTCCTCTCCTGGATCAAGCTCGTCATTGCATTGGTCCAGGTCCGACGAACGTGCTTCTGCAATGCGTATTTCTTCGTCGAGCGTCTGTCGTCGTTTTCGTTTCTTGCGCTTGTGCTGGGAACTGGAGCCTGAACTAGACGACATGGACGCTTGTCGTGGCGCAGCTCGTGGGCGACCTTTGCCTGCCAACGTAGGCTTCACCTTAAGGGGTTGGGGACCGGGAGGGGTGGACGGCATTTGGTCCTCAATGCTATTCTCATCTCGGTCATTGTCCGAGCAGAGCGAAGGGGTAGTGACGTCATCCACAAGCAGAACATCCGCTTTGCGCTTCTGGCCTACCCGAACCTCGGGCTCACTCGCATTTCCTAGTGCAGACATCGCCAATGGTGCAGCCAAAGACGAACCAATCGGTACACGAAGACTCGCCAGCGAACGTCGACGCAACAACTCCTTGGCACCAACCTTGGCAGCAGTCGACGCAGAACTCGATGTACTGACACTCTTGCTGAGACCCGACGGACCAGCTATACCATCACCCCCCATTGCATTCAGACTCGACCCCACCTTTCTTAATTTTGCTGTTTTGATCTCCTGCAAAAACGCGGCCATTTTTTCGGACGGGACGTTCACAGTGGGTTGCCCCTGTTTTTTGGTTCTCAGTCCGGGATTATTGATAGGCGCTTCGACGGGCGTCATCGCGTGTCGCAGAGACGCGCGAGCGTTCATAAACATGGTAGTTGGAGTACATGGCACCGTGTCGATGCGGAGAGGAAGGGGTGGTGGTGGTGGCGGTGGCGGCGGCGGATCAAGTGCTGGATGAGAGAAACGGATTTGGCTTCTGGAGAGCTATCAAGAACTTCAGTTTGATGCCGATGTAGGCAAGGTGTCTCCTACCTCTTCCTTGAGCCATTGCACTTCGTCCTCGAGCGCCTTAATCCGACGCTTATCTCGTGCGCGTTCGTCTGAAGCACGCCTGCTCTGATTCCCACTCAGGCGTCTCTCGTGTTCCCGCTGCTCTTCCCGTGCAGCATCCAACTCACGCTCTTTGGCGTGTACGCCATCCTGTGCGGAGCTTCCACAGATGATGAAGTCCAAGTCGTCATCCCACACTCGCTCTTTCCCTTTCCTGGACGTCGAGCGTGGGACGGCGCCCGCTGGACGTTGCGGAGATGCATCGGCGACAAGGCTACCCGTGCAGATAGGCTTGGCCGGAGACGTATGAGGACTGGGTAGCATGAGAGAAAAGTCGGCCTCGGCGCCTTCGGTCGCCTTGAATCGTTTTATCGCATCCTTGACCGAAGCCACGGAGCGTGTGCGCCAAGGGGAAAGAAATTCGTCGAGCGACGTTCGGTTGGGCACCGAGTCCGCACTCTGGACGGCGGATGGGCCAGCCTCGGCGTCGTCTGGCCGCAATGACTGAACAGGGATGGGAGCTTTTGGGACCACGCGAGGGCCTTCCGCTTTACTCTGTTGGTCTGGTAAAAGCGACGGAGAGCGGGGGAAGAGCGAGCCAGGCATCGTGAGCGATGGTTGCTTTTTCAGCTTTGGCACCTGAGGCACGAGAAATATGGGCGGCGGCGGAGGGGCAGGCGATTTTGAGCGCTCCCGGTCGCTCGCTGAGAGTACTGCCCGCAACCGCTTAGCCAACCTCGGGCGTAAACGACGTATGAATGTACCCTACCTTGGTCGTCGTCACCGACGTAGATGTACGGATGATGTCGCGTCGTCGCGTCTGCCGTTTTTGAGCGCGGTTTTTGATGAGGCGTGTCACGTTTGGGGCATCGCTCGCGTTCTCGACGGAGTCGTGCCTTGGATTTGTACTTTGCCTCGCCCTCATTCGCATTGCCCTCCACGTCCCGACGACGCCTCTTTCGCCAGTTCTTGACGCGTCCGTTCGACATAGGCTGCTGGTTTGCCTGGAGAAAACGATCAAGAGTGAGAAAATATGGAACAACATGACACTGACCGGGTCCGCAGAGGTGGCATTGAGCAGGAAGGACTCAAACTCTCTCGACACGAAGCTGAATACGTTTGAAAGGAGACCGCCCGACGATTTTGACTTGGACATGGATGTAGATGGGTTCAGGTGCACTGAACGTGAGACCGGCTCGGTTTCAATAAACAACATCAACATCAACATCCACAAACGATTCAACGTCACCCATCGGCTAAAATACAGCTTAAAATAATTAACTAGACATGTGGGCTCCGCGCGCAAACCGTCGTCAAATGCGAGGTATACCGTATACATGTATGTTAAAACAAGCAACGTTTGGATCGATGCGTACAAGTAAATCGTCCAAGCATCAAACGCGAAACATTTCATCTAAACCCAGAATACGAATCATAACTCGGCGGTGCAGTATGTCCACTTGCACCCAGGGATGCGCGCACGGCCGCATATGGATCTGCATACTGCATCGTTCGACTAATCCGTGGCGCGTTTGGGTCCCCAGCTGCTGGTGGCGCGAACGAGCTCGATACGCCACCAAATCCGGAGGGGGCAGGATCCGAGAACGCGCCATACGCGTCCAAAGATTGGCGCGACACGGCTGCAGGCGGTGTCGCATATCCACTTGTTTGTGGTAGATTGCTCGAGTACGCAGTCGTATTGGGCGCGGTCGTTGTACTCGCCGCAGACCAGCGGTTAGCGTCAGCAAAGGGCGAGTTTGTAACGTTAGCATTATCATAAGTTGATCGTCGAGAAGCCGGGGCAGCTTGTGAAGGAGGGGCAGTTTGGTTGGTCTGGGAAGCGGGTGGTGTAGCGGAACCCACGGGCCGATAGGCAGTCGTTTGAGGTTCTTCCTCTTCCTCCTCGACTGCCTCGATATCGGGGCGAGTAAACGGCGGGTCTAGTGGGCGTGTAGTTAGGTTACCCGATCGCCAATCTATGATGAGGAGGACCAGGGATGCAAGCCAGAAACCTAAATAACATGTGAATCAGAGAGAGCTAAAGACAAGTGTGGCATAAATTAAGCACCAAAAGCGAGCCAAAAGAAGATGCAGCCCGCTTTCTTGGTGCTGCACCACGAGGGCAAGCCATCGACGAAATCCTGACCGAGTGATGCATGAGGATCATCGCTGGCATTTTTGCACCCCGCTTCCGTCCATGCAGAGATGGTGGTCACGAAGCTGGACGGGGCATGAGGAACGGGAATATGAGAAGGGTGTGAAAGATGACGCACGCAATAAGCAGGCTGAAAGTACAGCCTGTACCCGTGAGAATAAACCCGACGCGTACCTCCTGGAGGGCTCGTGCAAGTCGACCGAACTTGTCGTACTTTTCATAGACGACGGGCACGAACAATAAAAAAAGGGAGAGGAAAATGCCAGAAATGGATACGAATAAGGCGAATCCGGTAAGACCAGCTGTGTGGAAGAGAGTGAGCGAACTGGGACGGGTGGGAAAGAGCAGAGCTGACATGGACCGACACCCCATTTGGCTTGAAAACTGGCGACGCTTGCGAAACAAGCCATGGACAGGAAATTGAAAAAGGCTTGCGAAGTGTGGAAGATGATGGCAGGCTTTGAGATGATCATCTACAAAGCGGAGAGCGCGTCAATAGGGCATGAAGAGGGGTATGAAGAAGAGAATGACCGCGAGCCATACGACCCACAAGAGGGGGACGAAGAGGAGGAAGACCAGCGTGCCAGACTGGTCCATCCAAGCATCTGGCAAGGAGAGAAGGAAGAATTACGTAACAAAAAAAGTCGGAGAGGGACGTCGAGATTAAGACGACCAAGGCAACGCGGCAGGAACAACAAGGCAAAGGAAACGAAAAAAAGGGGGGAGGGGGGTCTCACCTCCTCTTGAAACTTGACCACTCCGACGGTGCTGGCGATACCGCCGGCAGCGAGGGTCTTTCTCCGCGTGGGCAAGATGCGATCCAGTCCATCCTGCAAGGACTCCAAGAACGGCATTGTAGAATTGAGAATGGGAAGAAGAAGCGAAGTACCGGTGATTGTGCCCAGTCGATACTTTTTCTATATGTCGCACAGCGCAGCGCAGCAGCAAAACGCGCAGTCGAACGTTGGTCTTCGACTCAGAGGAGGGGGCGATGACCTCCTTTGCCCAGATCACGTGGTATATAAATTACGTCATCGCTCATACAGCATCCAGCTACATACTCAAAATATCGCCCTCACGAGTCCACCGCCAATGGCAGCGCCTGGCACGGTCGAGTCAGACCGGTATCGACAATCATCAACGACGGACTCACCAGCACCAAAGCCAACACCGCCAGCAGCAGAACGTGCCATCTAAATGCCGTTGGTTAGCCGTAATCATATCTGCAACATGATAACCCATTACGTCGTTGCCCAATCCACCATACTTGCTCTTCTTTTCCGCCTGTCCTGTCGCCTGCTGCAGTCCAACCGAATTCACGCCAGTCCCACTCGCTGGCGGCGTATCGGTCCCGTGTAGCGCTGCGCCAAACGGACGGTATGCCTTCCTGGCAGGCGCAGCTGCAGGTGCAGGTGCAGGCGCAGGTGCACTAGACTCTATTCGCTCCACATGGTTCGACGGGAACAGTCCCTCCTTTCCGCGTGCCTTGCCGACCCACCAGTCCTCGTTCTTCTCCGAAATGACCTCAATCGTCTCCCCTGCAGCAAAGGACAGGTCATTTGCTTCCTGTCAGATGATCAGCAGTGCCCCAATACAGAGATAGCATGTTTCGCACCGCACCGTCCTCATTGTAACCCCAGGTAGCGCATGCAAGGACCGTACCTTGCTCGGGTGTGGCTGCGGTTGGTGGTGGTGGTGGTGGTGGGACAGCACGTCCGTTGGGAACTGGGGCCCCGACAACCCTCACTTGTGTCGTGGTAGTAACAGTCGTTTGTGTCTGCACCGGAAGCCGTCTGATGATCTCCCTCATCGTCGCCGCGTCCTGCGGAGAGATGTAGTTTTGTGATTCCAAAAAGGCGACGTCGAGCTGCATCTGGCTCGAAATGTGTGCCAGCAGGGCCTCGCTCTTGAGCTGCTGGGGAACGGACATGACTGACCTCGTGAAGGAACGAGTGTCACTGCTCCCACCTATAAATACTCGTCCAAGGCTGTGCGGGGCGGTAATCATAATTCAGACCGCTTCAATGGCGACCCTCATCATCACTACCGTACCCAATTTCGTGTCCCAAGAGGAACACGCCAACATCATCGCATCCACCCCGGCCTCGTTCAACGACATCCCCCCCGTCCTCTATCACAAGCAAGATAATGTATCCGTGACGCTCGATCCACCCCTCGACGGATTCACCCCAGAGGACGCCGTCAACGGCGTGCTCTACATCATCGAGAGGTACTCCGATCGCCATTCACCCCGCACACAGCCATTCACCTTCATGTCAGTGTACTCGTCTTCATGTCCTCCACCGGTCGTGGTCTCCAGGTCAAGTACCCCGCGATCACTCTTCACGCGATAGCACGTGGCGAATCGCCCTCTATTTACTGCCAGCTGGACGTGTCAGACAGCACCCATGAAGATGAGACACCCGAAGATCTTCCCGACATGCACGAATTGACGATCGTGCCCGAAGACCCCGATTCGCGTGCGTCAACATTCCCGTCGTGCCGTTCGTACTCATCCGTCATGCAGTGGAAGCCATCTTCGAGGCCATGTCTGTCTGTGCGTCCTTGCATCCAGATCCAAATGTGTCAGACGAAGAAGAGCTCGACGGCGATTTCGTCCCCGAAGACACCTTCGAGACCCTCGATGGAGAGGAGGATGCGCAACTGAGCGAAGTTGGGCGGGTGCGCAGTGATTTCGTCAGCGACAACCGTTTCGCACCCTACTAGACACCCTTGCAGGCCGCTCTCGCTCATCTAGAATCGATCATCCACGATCCATACCATCCAGAACCTAATCTCAATGGCAATCTGGACAGCGACGAGGATGCCTTGAGCGGAGAGGAATAGCCTACGCTCGTCCGCACGATCTATGTATTTAGGACACAAGCTACACTCCTGGCATGGGTGTCAACACCAAAAATCGGATGCAGGATTAGAGATATGTAACGATCTTGTTCAATGCTTCTCCTTCGACAGTCGCCAATTACATCGAGTGTTTCTAGCTTACTGAGTTTCCATAGCATACACAATCGTCTCGTAACTATTCTTCATGCTCCAGCCTTCCAGTATGCAATGTCTCCGTCGACCACTATCATGGGGATCGTTTGAGAGGATCAAACACCTGAAAGAATGACACAACTCACTCTCATAAGGCTTGCCTTGCTGTCGCAGTTTCCCGGCGGCTTTGACAGCCACTTCGCTGCCATGCTCCTTGAGGTCCTCGTAGGTCATGATTTCACCACAGACGAATTTGTTCTCAAAATCCGAGCTGGACAAGTTCGATCAGTCCTCCAACGGAATCCTATGGTAAAAAGAACGCACTGGATGACGCCGGCAGCCTGTGGTGCCTTCGTACCACGTCTGATCGTCCATGCCCTAACTTCATCAGGCCCGCAGGTAAAGTACCGAATAAGCTAGGCACAAAGTCGTGAACATCGTCCACGAGGATCAAACAAGATCTTACATACATCGAGAGACGTGTAACCCGCTTGAGTGATCTTGCCCAAAGCACTATGAGCGCCATCCTTTTGATCCCCCGCTTTCTCCTCATCACTGAGTAAAGAAAGACGTTCCTCTAGCGCAACAGAGAACGGTATCAAGGGATCGCCAGGGTTGTTGGTATCGATCCATGCCTTGATCTTTGCTAACCTACATTATGTTAGTTAAGGTGGTTACGACCATGCAAATTATGAATACCATTTATTCTTCTTCCGAGTGTAATCAGTCTCGCTCAAATTAACGAGATAAGTGACAGGCTTGGCAGTCAAGAGCGAGAGACCGTTGACAACTTCGATCTACCAATCTAGATCAGCGGAAATGGCGGAGGGATGAATGCAACGGAACACGAGGGGTGTCATTTGCACCTCGCACAATCGATTTAGGAAATAGACAATCACCTGTAGGGATAGTCAGTATATTCCAAAGCCGGAAATTAAGTGACTAGGACAAATTTTCAGAACGGACATCATTTCATAGGTATATGGGGCGTTACTCCCACCTCAATGAGCTGGGTTATTCGAGCATAAAAGCTCTTTTTCATCACAAAGGGAGAGAAAAACGGGACAAGCCTGTGATACACACCTCTTTATTTGTCCAGTCTCCCTTACGTACGTCCTTGTTGTCAACGGTGAGGGTCTTTAACACTTTTTCAACTGTGGCCTTGGGGCTTAGTGCGTACGACGAATCCAGACGAGTTGGATGAGAAACATACGATCTCCTCTTTTTTAGCCCTGTCTGCCATGCTGGTATTCCCAAGAGCCCGACCGCCTCTCTTGAGGTTATCTAACTGTTTCTCGACCCACTCTATGTCCTTTAACCTGAGTTCCGTCTGGATAATTTCCATGTCTCGTACAGGGTTGACGTCACCCTCTACGTGGGTAACCTCCGGATCATCAAAGGCTCGAACCACCTGGAAGATACCATCCACAGCACGGACGTGCGACAGGAAGGCATTCCCCAGACCTGCACCTGTGGATGCACCCTAATCTTGGTTCAGACGAGCAAGAGAGAATGCGTGGGAGAACATACAGCGGTCAAACCGGCGATATCGATGCACGTGAGGAAAGCTGGGACGCGAGAAGCAGGCTTGTAGAGATTGCAGAGCCAATCAAAACGATCGTCGGGGATAGGAATACGCGCTTCCTCGGGGTTAATTGTTGCGTAAGGGAAGTTGGCAGCCTTGCCAAGGTCTATGCGACATGAGCTGGCCGTGAGGGCGAATGGAAGACACACAGACCCGTGTTGGAAAGCGCGTTGAAAAAGGACGACTTTCCGACGTTGGGAACACCTTGTGCGATCGGAACCCGTGTCAATGAGCGAACAAGAAAAAAAAAAAAAGAACAACGCACCGACGATGCCGATCTTGAGGTTGTTGCTTGGACGACCAAGTAAGATCTTTTTTTCCTGAGCGGGGGCCTTTTTTGGCGGCATTTTCTTCGCCTTTGCGCGCGATGTGGCAAATGACCGTCCAAAAACAAGAAACGGACGGAATCGATCAATCATAAGTAAAAAAAGAAGGGAAATAATTAATTATTTTTATTCGATTTATTTATAGTTAGCTTAGGGTTGTCTGCCGGGTTGCCGATCCGCCCAGAAAGCAGCCAGCTTCTCCCATCCGTCTCTGCGCCCACACTTCCTGCTCACCGTCCCCGAAGATGTTCAATCTGGTTTGCGTCGTCGTCGTGCTCCTGCTGTCCGCGTTTGTTTGCGCGCAGACCGAGACCGTCACTACCGGGTAGGCCGTCGAATCGCCCAGATGTTATTCGCTATACTGATCTTTGCGCAGCGGTGTGACCATCGTCGAGCTCATCACCGACAATGTCCTTGGGACACCAACGACAGAGATTCTGTGCGTGTCCGGACACTGGCCACCCGATTTTTCGCTGACGTGATGGCAGACAAACAGTGGTCGGCACGACCGCCGCACTCACGTCCACTTCAAACCCACTCGCGCAGCAGACAACCACTGCAACGCGCACGACGACCTCGACGCAACAACCGGTAGGCCCAGTCGAGCAGACGACCTCGCTGGCAGGAGTGCCATACGGCGAGACACCTTATACCTACACCACGACAGACGCAAACGGGAACACGGAGGTCCTGCAAGGCATATTCACGCCCACCGCCCCATCGACCGTACTTCCCACGCCGACGACGACTGGCGTCGTCCTCGGCTACTCGCAATGGCTATCCATGGTCGGGACATACACTGTCGCACCCAACGCTGCCCGACGCACGTCTATGTCTATCGCATCCGGATGGTATTACTTTGTCGCAACTGCCGTTGCAGGTGTTTTAGGAGGTGCTTGGTTGATTATCATATGAGTTGATAGTTGTACCCTGGACTTTGTTTCCTGTCGCCACTCGGCTGGACGCTCTGATTACCTCTGCTGTGGTTGTTCTTTCTTATACCATACCATCCATTCATTATTTTATTCCTATCGTGCTGTCAAACCAATATAAAGCAGGCCTTTTGATCAAACCGTCATGTCTGCAAGTCCGGAACAGGCTATCGACCTCGTCGCCGTTGCGTGCGTCGTCGAGGCATCCCTTTTGCTCGCCACCGAGTGGTCCCGCATCCTCATCGACTACGTCTTGCCCCTCCTCAAGCGTCTAGGCGAGCTTCACCCTGCACATCAGGTCATTGCCACTTTACGTTGTCCTCCAGATACCTCCTGACTCTACTATGTATTCAGTTTCGTCTCGCATTCGTCACATATGGTGCCGCCGACACCAGACCACGCCCTCTCCTCTCCAAGCGATTCTTTGCCCCCCTTTCTGTGGTCACAAAGGAACTTCGTGAAGAACCCTCGAAACTCGGTATCGGTCAAACAAATTCTGGTGGCGGCAGAGGCCTCGCTGCACTCGAGGGCCTGGTCGCCGCTATCGAGGTGCGTCGCCGTGTGCCTCGGTACACGTCTGGTCTTAGCCTCCACCAGCTATTTGACATCCTGATGGCGTCTACCAACTCCGCTGCCAATCAACAACCACCGCAAAAGGAGCACCGATCGTTGATATCCCATCTCCTGCATATCGCAGCTTCGCCACCCGACAATGTTCCGAGACCTCAGTGGAACTATTTGCAACACCTGGACACCGTAAATTGGGACACCATTCCCGCTGAACTCAGAAAGGTGAGGCACATGTGTATGCTCATCCGGCGTGACACGTCAAACGTTTGACAGAGAAAAATCAATTTGAGCCTTATCAGCCTCAGAAAAATCCCGCAGTTCCAGGACCTGCACTCTTCGGTTCGTCCCCCTATCTTCCTTTCAGCTCTATCGTCACCGCCGCCCGCCTAGTAGGTAGCAGGTTCCAATGCTCAATCCCCGTGGTTCAATGTACATACACCGCACGTTTTGCTACTCGCAGGCTTTCCTACACCACAGAAGTCAAGTGAGTGATGAGCACACGTGGGGCCATGCATGACTCATTCTTGCACGCCCAAAGGCGCCAAACGCCAGACTGACACTCCACTCTCTGACCAAAGCCCGGACCCGAAACGTCAGAAGGTCGCTACCGACACTATCTCAAAAACGTCATCCGCATCTCCTGCTCTCTCTTCCGCTCGCATTTCCGCGAACCAACGTTCCCAACAACCGGTTCCTTCACAAGTCCCTCAACCACCATCGATGACCGTCTCCAGTCAGACCTCGTCTCCGGCCCTACCTGTTCAGACAGTTGCCTCTGCGCCTTCTTCCACATCCGCGTCCGCTACTCCTGCTCCCCCTCCGACTTCAACGTCTGGTCCCTCTCTTCCGCCTCTCACCCCTGAAATTCTTGCACAGGTGGTGACTCCACACGGGGTTAAATTTGGACAGATGATGGAGCGTCTCAAGGCGTTGGAAAAGGACATTGCAGCATCGGAAGCGCAAATATCCAATGCGCAGAACACTGCACAGACTGCGGTCTTGGCTACACTTCAAAAAGAACGAGCTTCGAAAGCTCATGTGAGAGACCACATCAGAACGCTTCTTCGGCAACACTACCAAAAGGCCGTCCTCGGAAAAGAGGTTGTGGTCGCGCAACCCGGGATTCCCGGATCAACACTTCCAGATGGACAGACAGAGCCGAGTTTACCTGTCCAACCTCATCCCCCAAATGGGCCCGGTGCGTCGAGCGAACGACCATCAGGCACCACTGTAGAGGAAAACAAGTTGTCGACCCACGACACACAAATTTTGGCCACCTTCTGGCAGTCACGTGGTGGGACGCTTTCTACTGGCAATGGCAGTAGCCCTCCATCGGGCCCTAGTCAACTACAGCCGCACCCGGCTCCAACACCCGAGGCAGCACAAAAAGTGACAACAGAAATGAAGGGGATTCGGTCACAAACGTCGGGATCTTCCTTACAAACTGCCGGGACGGCTCAAGAAACAAGTGTGCTTCCCAATGCGACAAATAACCAGCCGAAAAGCGATACGTCTACATGGCTTGGATCCTTTGTGTGGACATTTCCTCCATCCAATGGTCAAGCAGAAATTAATGTGCAAATACAACTCGCTGGTATCGTCGCTTCAAATGGTAACAATGTGTATGTTATTCTCAGCCGTTACTCGAGTGCAATCTTGACGGTCCCAATAGCCGCATGGACTCTTGGCCCAAGCAGTTCACGCTAAACCTATGCAAGCAGCCCCTGAAAGACCTTGCAGAGTTGTCACATTGGCTTCGGCGTCATCAACCTCGATCTTATTTAATGCAATTCCGACCAAACCCACCCACTTCCGACGGAGGCGTGAACGAGCAGAAGTTCCAGGCGGTCTACAAATACATGAATGACCGACATATTGTATGCTTCCTTTTTCACGTCCCATGTCCGATGTATTCACCCAAGTCGCAGTACGCATACACAGGTTGGCCACTGCCATCAGGAAAATTTTCGTATACCATCGTCGTTTTTCCGTTACGTGGTAGTTT
Source organism: Boletales sp. KT-2023a (assembly GCA_038090395.1). Classification (NCBI taxonomy): domain Eukaryota; kingdom Fungi; phylum Basidiomycota; class Agaricomycetes; order Boletales; species Boletales sp. KT-2023a. The sequence continues at coordinate 28,318 of JBBPMP010000003.1, forward strand.
TGCGGGGGCCGTGTTTCCTGATGGCATCCCCGATCTCCCCGGAAACGGAAACACGTTTGGGGGTCAGCCATCTGCCGAGGAAGCGAGGCCTCAGTTACCAGCTGGAATTCCTCCAGCGATCTTGGCTCGTATGGAGGGACTCGACCCAGCGAAAAAAATGCAACTTATTTCGCAATTTGTAATGCGGGCACAGCAAGAACAGCTACGACGGCAGCAGCAATTGCAGCAGAGTCAACAATTAACTAATACCCCGAGTCAGACCTTGAATTCGCTTGGCATGAACATGCCTACGAACCCTTATGGCGGCAGTATACCCGCAAGCTTGCTTGTAGGAACTTTGATCTACCGCGCGCGACGCTGACTGATGATCTTTATACAAAGGGAAATGCGAATGCGAATGCAGTTGCCAATGCTGGAGTGTATAATACGGGAGGAGGAACCGTGAACTATGAGATGCTGCAATCCTTTATGCAACGCAATCAGGAGGGATCGAGCTCGCAAGGAATGGGCTCGGGCCAATAATAGTCTTGTTTGACTGCTGCGCATGGCCATCAATGCGCAATCACACTACTGTACACTTGCATTATTGAACCTTGTATTGATGAATTGTCATGCTTATGTTTGAGGTGTGCTGAAGGCACTCTCGGTCCCTTGAATCTTATCGTGGTCCGCTAAGTTGGCCTGCGCCTCGTATACAGTGATGACAGGATTGTTCTTCCGCTAGGTGTGTCATGAGATCAATGTGGGCACAGTACAAGACAACGAGCACCTGAGTCCAGTGTCCGAGGAATCCAATGTAATATACTCGAGTCGAGTCGGCTCCTTGATTTGCGGGGATAAACAGAGTGACAGAGGTGACGTTGGTGAACTTTGTTGCCCTGCAAGTGTTGGTGATTGCAATTAAGACGAAGCCGGGTTCACGATCGAGCGCATATAGACATGCCTGACAGCATATTCGCCTACCTCTCGTCCCACCGCGACTTCAAATTCCTGTGTAGGCGTCTTGTGCTCAATATCGTCAAAGTCTAAGCTGGGCTCGTTGGCAAACTAAGGACCCTGTTGCAGCGAACGAGATAACCCCCAGGCGAGGAACAACGCACCAAGACGATCTTTTGCGGGGTCTGATCCCTGGGCCCGGCTTTCAAAAGGAGAGCGCGAAGCTTGACGGAGCCAGTAAATGGAACGCGAACGATTCTGCGGAAACGAACCGGTTCGGCGCTCGTCAGTGAGGCGATGTGCAAGTCTCACAGTTGTTCGTCCGCATCGGATTCCAGGTACTGTTCGAGTTCAACGGGGCGAGTACAAGACGTTTCTGTCGCGTACCAGGTGTTCGTCCGCGCGCTGGTGCCAGGGCTTGATGACGTTGGAACCTGAACCGGTGGCATTTAACGCGACGACGTGGGGGCGATCGATATAAGGGTATAGGTTGTCGTTGGGACCGACGTCGCCGCCGTCGTGGTCATGATCATGGTTTTCGTGATCGCAGTGTTCGCCGTGGTGATGGTGGTCGGACATATCATAGGACAAAGAGGAAAAGAGGCCAAAACGGGGTACCTACGAAATAAAGACAAATAACTACCTTTTGACCACTAACCATCATCATCATCGCTAGCAGTGAGTGTCCTTCTACTCTACAGAACATGATGCACTTGCGTAATTTGCGTTCGACTCGCAGCCTTGTTCCAAAAGATGCGCTTGCCTGCTCATCCTGAGGCTCGTGGGCTGAGACAACTTTTTACTTTCCTGATCCTTTAATTGCTCTCTCTATGTGGCGTTATGCTCAGTGCTGACCGCCCTGTCTTTAGAGTCAACGTCTGGGTGGATTCAAGGCCGACTCGACCGTGTAGTGTTCTCGAGATCTTGTTGATACGTCGTTGCATAGCTCTATACACTGAACAAACGCGTTTCAAATGTCGTCCGATGCTCAGCCATCCGATTTCAAGGTATACAAGGCGCCCTCTTCTTCCAGTTCCACTCCGTGTGCGTCCACGCGTCTTGGATCGCATTGTCCGTCGCTCATACGATGAAGTGCGAGTGCAAGACCTCCCAGACTCGTACTTCACTCCGACCGCCGCCGATCTCAAGGCCGCACAGGCCACGTTGACTGCACGCACACAAGCGCTGGTGAATGCGCCTTTACAGCTGCGGGCCACGAGGGAAGCCGCGGAAAAGGCGAAAAGGGATAGATGGCCAACCGTCAGTTTTGATCCGTCGTCCTACAGAATGAACACGCTGAGGCACATTACAGACGACCATTCGCGTCAGATTCAGCGATCGTACACAACTAGAGAAATCGTTTCCCTCGACGGACAAGATTCGTTCCGTCTATGCCTTCGTGCGTGCGTCGCTGCGTGATGATGTGAAGCCGATCAAGTTTATACTATGTGTGTGAACGCGCTCGCCCTGACACGGGCTCTGATCCCTTTCGTAGATCAGTCCCCACCGAAGCGCGACCTTAAAGTGTCTGATCCCACAGTCAGGGATTTGACTCTCGCCGAGCTTCAGCTGGCTCCATCATCCGTGCTCCTACTTAGATTCGAGGACGACTCGCTCAACGGTTCGTCTTTTCAGCTAGGTCAAGGACGATGTCAATGTTGTGCACAGGGAACGCCGTGTCAGCGCCACTGCTGTCGACCATTGCTGCTCAAGCCATCGAGCTACCAATGCCACCCAGTTTCGAAAGATTAGAAGCAGTCTCCAAGCCGGAGACGGCTTCGGGGGCTGGCATACCAGACACTGGATCAGAGCCCAAGAAGATACCAAAGTGGTTCAAGGCCGGTTTGAGTAAGTAATTGATCTGAGCTTGTGGCACATTACAGTCTTTCAAGAATGACCTGTAGGAAAGTAAGATGCACTCCTCTTTTCAAGCACGTGGTACCAATAGAATATCCTGTTTCTTGCCCACATGCATGTGTATTGATAACTGCACAGCTGTTTTTAATGTGTATTAGTACACTGGAAATTCTGGATCTACATATTTTGCCCACGCACGGAGCCCTCCGACAACATCTTTTACATCGAGCGAAGGATTCAGTTCACGAAGTGCTCCCGCAGCGATCTGCGAGTCATTGCCGAGTCGACACAAGATCACGATCTTCGAGGTGCCATCTGATGGTATGTGGGCAGAAGGATTCGCAAGCAGCTGCGGCAACGGAATACCTATACGAAATATATGAACGATGCAGAATGGATCACCAAACAAACCTACTATGTGAACCCGGCAAATGGCATATACCAAACTCGGTCTTTGGACGAACGTCAAGCAATATGCATTGTTCCTGTGATCCCAATCTTGTTTGCAAGTCCTAAATATCGTCGGCGGCGCTCTTTGTAGTGAGAAATCGAATGCTTACTTGGACAGAGATGCGCTGACCGACACTTCCTGGCACTAAACCCCTTGCTTGCCAATCGGGACGAGGTCCACCACAAAACGCGACGTAGTCGGTCTCGTGAATGGCACCCAGTCTCTCTCCGTCTACCCCGCATGCGGCACAAGTTGGCTTCCTTGCCCTCAACTTGATAGTCCGGAACGGTGGTGTCGACAAAGCAGAGAAGAGCATTAGGGAGGCGTTGCTATCTGTACTAAATGATGCGTCGCAGAAAAACAAGCACCGAGGGTGTGGACACACCATGCAGATCCACGATGATCTTGATGGCCTCCAGCGCTTGCATGACACCGATGACACCCGTGACAGCACCCAGAATGCCCAGCTCCTCGCAACTCCCAGACATCTCCGGAGCGGGTGGCTTGGAAAATATGCAGCGATAACAGGGCCCCGATTCGCCGAGGTTGTAAACAGAGAGCTGACCTTCGTACTTTTGGGCAGCACCACTGACGAGCGGTCTTTTCAGTCGCACGGCGGTGTCGGATAGAAGGTACCTCGTCGGGACGTTGTCTGTACAGTCGAGAATGACATCGTACGATTCCAAGAGCGTCAACGCATTGGATGCATCGATAGCCTCGTCGATGGGTTCCACTCGGACCGTCGAGTTAATTCTACCGCATTTTTAGTGAATAAAAAAGACGGGCCTCTGGTTGCTCACTTTTTGATAGCACCCGCCGCCGAAAGTACCTTGGACATCCCGATCGTGTCCTCGTTATGGAGCACCTGTCTCTGTATGTTGGAGAGCTCGACCGTGTCGTGATCGATGATCGCTATTCGTCCTGGTTTAAGCCAGTGACTTTTATGTTGACCATGCGATGGAGAAGAATGGCTTGCCCACGCCAGCGGCGGCAAGGTACTGGAGTGCAGGGCATCCCAGACCGCCCGCACCAACCACCGCTACCGATGCGCGTTGCAGCTTGAGCTGACCTACGACACATGAACGTCCGCACGATCCGGGAAAAACACATACAGGTGACCTTGGAGGCCAAAGTTGTCCAGGATCATTTGCCGGCCATAGCGACGGTAGTCGTCGATGTGAGCTAATCTCGGCCAGAGCGCGTCGTCCAGCATTGTACCGGGTGAGTGTCCAGATAATGACTCGCGTCGCTTAGGATGCAACCTCGCAGATCCGACGCTATACTACCATCATGGCCACACCCGCCACCAGCGCACGCAACAACCTCCAGAATGCGATCACTGGCAATCCTGCACCATCTGGGGCAGCGAACGTGCCCAAGGACTGCATGCCAATCATGCACCAATGTTTGCTTTCTTATCCCTCCGACGGCAGGCGACCTCATCACACACAATTCCAGCACGCCTCCCGCCCGCCTTGCCGTGGCCAGACATCGGTCGCATCGCCAAGTGGTCCGTCTCCTCGTATAAATTCGGGTTTGGCGCCGAATGTCTAAGGGATGGCGACCCGGACACCTTTTGGCAGTCAGTCCTTGTTGTTCGATTCCATACCCCCCGTCTAAGCCCTCGAGGCCAGTTCCGATGGCCCTCAGCCGCACTTTATCACCATAGAGTTCCCTCGCAAGGTGGCAATTCAGGTCGATCCCAATCTCATTGCCTCCTTTCTGAGCGTCTCACACCGCCGTCTCAGAAAATCAGCATATATCTCAGTTGGCCACTAGATGACTCCTACACGCCATCCACGTTGGCAATTCGTGCCGGAACTGGTCCGAGCGACCTCCAAGACGTTCGCGTGGCCACACTTGACAAGCCGGATGGTTGGATCACCTTTGATGTGTCGTCGGAGCTCAGCGAAGACGGAACAACTTAGTGAGTTTTTTGATTGATAGGGGTTGCTAACCTTGGGAACGTGGTCTTCCAGTAAACCGGTCCACGCCTACGTACTTCAAATCATTGTCATAGCAAACCACATGAGTGGTAAAGACACCCATATCCGTGGGCTAAAAATTTTAGGACCCATTGAGTATGTGAATCGACTACCAACCCAGTTGATTGCTGAAGGCCCGTCAGGGACAGTGTCACGGACGATGATCCATTTTCCTTCACGTCTCCTACATTCAAAATGTATGAGACTATTCGGTAGATCATCGACTATCCTTGCTCCACATTACTGTGTTCTACAATATATAACGGTGTGCCCATAATATCACCTAGCTCAAGGTACAGAACAATAATAGATCAAAAACTGGGGCTACAGCAGTCGGCCGGGGACTCCTCTACTATTTACTATGTTGATATGATGAAACATGTTGAAGCCCCGCATACTGGCCAAGCACGCTTTGATTAGTCGCTCCTCGAATATGGGAGTACGACGTATGGGCATGTCCGTTGTAGTATGGTTGAGCTCCATGAGCATGAAGTGGTGACCCGCCATTTACCGGGTACAGATTCGGGGTGCGAGGGTGCCATTGTTCGTGACCATGAGTGGGAGAATGAGTCGTAGCCTGTGGCTAGAGGGGAGGAAATGTAAGAAGGGCGTTCAAAAACGTTGATTGCACGCTCACGTGAATGTTGGATGGGTATGGTGTTATCCCAGTCGCCGAGCTTGTTTGAGGCGTAGCACCATACCTTGCATGGTGAGGAGGATTGACGTCCTGGTAGGAGAATGTTGGCCGAGACGTTGAAAATCCGCCTTGCTGGGGCTGGTAATGTGCAAATGTGACACCTGCAGAGCGCGCTGGCGAAGCGTAGGAATGGGTAGAAGAAGGGATGGTAGTCCTTCGGTCAGAGTTGTCGCAAGGATATCTTATACTGGGTGACAAATCCTGGGAGTAACCACCATTAGAGTAGCTTCTGGGATGATTTGATGCGTAGTAAGCCTGATTACTGGGACCTTGACTTCTCCTGTCGTCGTTGTTCATTCCAGGGGAGAGAAAGCTAGCAGGGCTACTGGGTGACGGACCCTTCGATATGAGACGGCAGTTTCGGCAAATGAAATCCTCGGTATCCCAATTACGCCTTGGACGTCCAGCCATCGAATCCTGCTTGTCATGGCAGACGATATGTTGCCACTTGGCGCATACACCACAACACAAGAGTGGAACCCCATCGTCCTTGAAGGCTTAACGTGAGAACTCCAGAGATTCCGTGATTAAGAACTCACTTGATTAATGCCCTTTCGCCCACAAACCTCACAGTCAAGTTCCCAGGTCTCAAGAGGACTACGAGACCCACTGCCCGTGCCATTGATCGGCATGGAGCTCTGGATGATGAAAGGTTTCCTTTGTACGGGTGGTAGCAATTCGCAATTCGCGTCTTCCTGAACAAAGTCCGCAGACGGATCGGGCCTACAGACTGGGAGTCAGATATCAAGCGTGGGGTATCGACGACGACCCAACTTTGATTCTGCCTCGGCTGATTGCTGTTCCCCGGATTCGCGCTCTTTTCGACGCTGTTCTCGCGCATTCTCCCTTTTTAACCTTTCTGCCTGTTCTTTGTGCTGGCGAGCTTCTAATCTTCGTGCACGGCTCATTTTTTCTTCAACTTCTAGGCGTTTTCTTCGTTGCTGCACGTTCCTCTTCCTTTTCAATCTCTTTCATAGCAATCCTAGAGGAACGCTTGCGATGCACGACCGCTTCTTCTATCCGTCGTTTTTTATCGGATTCCTTGAAGGAGATGAGACGGGGTCCACCATAGTTGAAAACAATAACATAACATACCCTGAGTTCAGCAGTAATCATAGGTATGATACTCTGTGACAATGCTTTGTACAGTGCCTTCTCCGCGTAGTGTGTCGCTTTCTCGAACTGCTGTGCAATACTTTCCCATTCGTCGAGAGTCACGCATATCTACTTTGGCAGGTCAGTGAACGTCCACATCACTTGCCAGGTTTCACGAACCGTTTCCCATTCGACAAAGTCGTTTGGAAGGAACGGCGTTATGAGTGGATCAGTTGATCTTGCGTGCTCATCTAGATGATCTTCCGTTTTTGCGTCGGCGTTCTTCTCTGTCGACAATGGTTGCGTTTCCGCTGCATCTGGCACTGGATACTGTTGTAAATCTTGTTCCGCATCCACCGCATCACCTTCAGCATCACTGAGCTCAGTGAGTTCACTAATCGAGCTACCCTCACTTTCCAAACCCGTCTTGATGATCTTCTGGCTGACCGGCGAGGGACTAGAAGACGGATCCTTGGAATATCTCTGGTGGGTATCGCTCACAGCCAACCATTCGTCAGGAACTTCCTGCCACTCGTCATCCTCAAACACCGTACCCCGTAATCGTGCGCTGACCCTTATGCCAGTGGGTTTGCGAAGAGTTATAGTCGTAGCCCTTGCGCGAGAACTGGACATTTGGCGTTGGAACTCGGCAATATCTCTTGCTTGTGCATCTAGTCGTTGATTTGCACGCGTTTTTGCAGCGCGACCCTCTCGGAGACTCGCAGAAGGCAGCAATTGTGCCTTACGACGTGCGGGACGTGGAGTAGATGATTGTGCAGCGGCCTCCGGATTCAAACCAGTGCGCTGACGTTTAGCTGGTAGAGGCTGCTGTTGCTTCTTTGCGGTATCGTTGGAGTTTCCGCTTGGTTTCCGTTTCCGCTTCAAGTTCGGCCTTGGGGGTTCACGCTGAATCCAAAGGCGGTCACCTGCACGCAGCATTAGCCAGAATCGCTATCCATATGCCAAGCATCGTACCACCAATGAGCCAATAAGCATTTCTCTTGGCATCATATCCAATGGGTTCAATTCGCTGGATACCATGAGAACGAGTAAGAGGAGGACGGAAAGCGAGTGCACTCTACATACCCACGAAGCGTGTTCATCGTCATTTTTCATCTGGTGGCGGATTCTGTGTGGATTTTGAAATTGCCATTCGGCCACGGTGTGCAAAGACTCGAGTTTGGCAAGCATGGAAAGATCTAGCCAATCAACCTGTTTTTCATGCGCATCTAGTGGATCAAAAATAACATCTTTCTCCTCAAGCTTGGTCGCGACACCATGCTCTAGATCTTCAATCGGGTCTTGCATGCCAACTTCATTGCCAGGCGAAGGAATGGTGGGTTGATCGCGTTCCAAGGACCCATTCTCACGTTCTGTTTCGTCGAGAGGTGCCTGTGAGACAGCACGAGGAGGTGCTGTAGAGTCTCGAGAAGACTCGACGATGGGATACTGGGAACGGGTCATGAGGCCTATTGGACTAGCTTCTGGGTCCCTCCTTTGATATTGGCGTCGCAGTGCGTTCTGCCAGGAGTCAATACTGAGCAAGGCGATGAGTAAACAAGGTACGAATAGTAAGCAGCGCGGGGAAGATGATACACACGTTATCTTCCTATCCTGGGTGAGGGTTATGAGCAAACGCTGCATGATGCGGGAGAGAACCCGGTTCGTTGAATGAACTAGATCATTTTCGACGTCCTGTGTACAAAGGCACGGTGAGAGCGTTGCACATGTGGGATGAAATACAGGCCTACGGTGAGAGTAACGTCAGTCATGGCAAGGATAGGACTGAAGGTGAAGAAGAATTGAGAAAAAGCGGCCCATTTCCAATGGCGACGGAGCTGGTAAATGTTGGAGTCGTAAGGGGTCTCTAGTTGTGGGAGGGCGGGGTGAGCTTGAGGAGTCGCGGAGGAGGTGACGGTGCGGGTAGAGGTGCGGCGAGGCATATGCGCAGCCAAGCAAGCCGTTATAGAAAAGGTCGGAGATCTTCCGGTACGTTTGGACCAAGCAGTACTTGCCAGACGCCAATAATTGTGCAGGTGCGATAAGGCGATAATGCAACCAAAAATACAGCCTCTGAACGCCTTGAGCTGAGCAGTCGACCGAGCTAGGCTTGCTGGAATAAAGAACGTTGACGAGGGCTCAGCGAACTTGGCTTCACTAGTATAAGTCGGACAAACCCAACCATGGACGAAATTTTACTGCAAATCCGACCAATCTTATGTCATTATATTCCATTCAAGGCAGACTTTGGCACAAAAACTATACTACGTCCGCAATTTCGCGCTGATTCTTTTGCCGCTTCCGCATTCTCGCCTTGGCTGCCTTGGACATACGCCGAATCGTTGGTGCTTGGTGTCTGTCGACTCGTACTCAGCGTAGCGCACGACGACCACGTGCCACTCACGTTTCTCGGCGCTCTGGAATGGCCTGGACAGACAGCGTGATCTTCATGTGCGGCGCGAACGACTGTTTCACGCTACGGCAGTCTGAATCAACGGCCTGACACGGCACCGTGTCACGCACTGTGAATGGCCGTCGAGCGCATTTTGTAGCGCGTTCCTGCGGTCTTCGCCTTCCTCCGCCGGTATCTCGCCTTGCTGCTCAAATAGGAGCTGATTGTACTGGTGAAGCCCCGGAACATCGCCCGCGGAAACGTCCTGTCTTTTCAAGTACTCACGCTTGATGATCTCGACGACGGAGACCAGGCGCGGAATGGTGGAGGCCGAGACAGCCGCCGGTGCAGCGTAGAGCACGAGTGGTCTGTCGGGCTGGTCCTGTGCTGGGATTCGGATCCTGGCATGTGTCTCGTGAGCAGTGACACGCACTTTGAAGGAATCCAGCGCCTTCTTGACCCAGACATGCATCTTCCCGCTTCGAGTGATGCGAATCGAATTTGGCTTGCCATCCTCCTCGCCCGACGTCGCCAGAGCCTCTGAGACACCCTCGACTGGCATCAAAGCACAAGGTCCTATTACGTGGCGTGAGAAAAGCACATAGGTTACATAATTCTACGACTACCGAACCACCATCGTTCTGCCGCTGCAATGGCGTCACTGTGTCAGCACAATATCCCGACAGACGCTCTATCAACTCACGTGACAGTCTTTCTCTCGGTGGCTGCGACCTCTGCCTTGGCTCGGTTCAGGATTTTCTGGAACTCCGCGACGCGGTGACGCATCCGGGAGTGCATGTACGCTTTCGAACACTTGATGTGGTAGTGAAGGTAGTCGCGGAACAGCTGAATGTGCGAAATCGTGTTGTATGACACTTCGGGTTTGACAAAGTGGCGGGGAAAGAGCACAAAGGTAACGTATCCAATGTCTTCGGAATCGCGCAGGCCGGGTACATCTCGGATCTCAAGGGGCGGTTCGCGATTCGTATAGAGCACTTGAGGCGCATTCTGGATGCTGGGTTGACGTCGAGCATCAACGAATTCCTGGCAGCAATGTGTTGCAAATTCTCTCTCTTGTCTATCTTAGCCAACTCACCTGCAAAAACACTCTACCAAATATCCTATCTGTTTCCTCTCGGAAGACAGTCGAGAATATGACCGTAACTCGGTCCTGCGATGCCCGAATGTAGATCGCCTCTTCGTCGCGGTAATGGATCTGCATCAGATCCCCGAGCGTGCTTCCCGAAGCTTCCAATTCTTTTTGCTGACGAAACGCCTGCTCAAAGGGGGCTGCAAGGGCATTCCGTTTTATGAGGGCGATAGATCTAATGAGTGCATCCCGACTCGCTGCGGGCCCTGAGTGGGAGAGGATGCGCAGCCGATACCAAACACACCTTCATCGCCCGGGAGTTGCTCAAGGTCAATATCGAGACTGATATGATATTCTTGCTCCGTCTGTGCCTTGATCAGAGTACCATATTCCCGCCTGAGTACGTCCAGTGCACCGTATGCTACGAGCTCGTCCCAGCAGCGGATGTTCATCGAGAGCTGTACGACAGTCTTTTTCTCCGGCGTCGACAAGTGGAACCTCACGCCGTCGAAATCCACGAACAGGACATCGAGAGACGAAGGTCTTGGTGGTCATCAGTGAGCGTGATGGCCATGATAATAGCGAACAAACCGATGACTCACTTGACGGCCTTGTCCGCCAAAGTCGTTTGAATGATAACATTATGAGACTGCCGCATCACGCGTTAGTGAGCTCATAAGGGACGCTGGTCCCGCTTACCTCGAGGAGGATCATAGTAGTAGTACTAGGCGATGACAAAGTATATAAGTCGTGGGAAATAATTGATATCTACTCTGGTAGTTTCCCTCGACTGCTTTTCAGGTGGCTAGCAAGACAGTCACTGTACCAGATACACCCCAAGTATCTCGAAAAAAAGTCCTTGAAATCATGGGTAAGCGCAAGGATCTTCTTTGCAATAATCCATGCAATTCATCGCTTCAAACAGCGCCTAAAAAAGCCAAGGCATCCAAGATGTCGCTCAACGAGTTTCTCGTTGATAGCAGTGCGCACCAGTTTTTGTACACTTTCTCTTTCCATGGTTGATCCCCCAAGTAGCTCTTGGCTCATGGGCAGACGAAATGGACGCCCTTCCCTCAGCCCGTAAGCACCTTTGACATGCTTGCGTTCACAATCTCATCTTGTCCACTTACAGCCTCGATCAAGACTGACGAAGACAGGCCGACACGTCCTGGAGATCGATTTAATAGGCGCGATGACTTTTCATCTTCTCGACGTATGTTTCCTTATGGATCTGTCGGTATCCTACCAATTCACTGCTTTGCTCAGCTGATCGTTCGTTTCCTCCCGTGAGAGAAGAGGTCCCATTGCCATCTCAACCACCTTATACTGCTTTCATCGGAAACCTCGCCTTCGATATAACGGAAGACGAATTGGCCATTTTTTTCAGTCCTCATCAGGTTTGTAGTTTCCGCAATTGATCCCTACAATATCCAACATACACGCAGACCAACTCCGTCAAAATAATCAAAGACCGTGATGACAAACCCAAGGGCTTTGGTTACGTGGAATTTGTGGAATTAGATGCTTTGAAAGATGCATTGTCAAAGACAGGAACGGTTAGATATCGTGCCCTTCTCAGCCATCGTTTTAATTGACACCATTACAGAAACTCTCAGGGCGCGATATTAGGGTGAGCGTTGCGGAGCCCCGTAAGTGTTTATTAGTCTTCGGTTTTTTGGTAGACTCAGACCCGAGCTAGCGAAGGAAAGGGAAAGGCCTGGATTTAGCGGTGCTATCCCGGAGGATGATTCCAAATTCTCTGGAAACTGGCGTAGGGATGGCCCCCTCCCGTCTCTCGGTGATTCCCGCGAACCTTCTCGACGTCGCTTTGATGGGCAACCTGGAGAACGACCGCCACCACAATCAAGTATTTCTGACGAAGCCAGTGACTGGAGATCATCACGGCCTATGTCAAAAGTAACTGAGCCGGAAGCGCCGCCGACGCGTCGGAGGGGCTCAGGTTTCTCCTTTACAGATGGTCAGGCTAATACTGCGGATAAAGAAGAACACTGGACAATGGGGAGCAGGTTTAAACCCACATCGCCGGAAGAATCTACCCATGGCAAATTTGGTAGTGTCAAGGGTAAATACGAGTCGTCGGGCCAAACACGGGAGCCCGATGAAGGTGATTGGCGTGCGCGCAAAACCTCCCGTGGGTATCGGTGTTGAAGTAATACGTCGCTGTTACTGATTCTCCTGCAACAGCCAGTAGCTCCACTCCTCCAACTCCTCAGATTGGCCGCAGAAAGCTTGAATTGCTGCCACGTACTTCAACAGGTTCCACGAGTCCATCTCCCTTATCCTCCCCAAAGTTATCCTCGAATCCTCCGAGAGCCAACCCATTTGGTGCTGCAAAGTTAGTTCTCCCCATGAACCGAAGAATATAATTTTAAAGTACTGCAGACCCGTAGATGTTTCTACAAAGGAACGTGAAATTACTACTCGCATGGAGCTTACCAAGGACCGGGCCCCTCATCATTCAATGTCACGCGCGAATTCTCGACAAGCTACCGAGCGGAGTTCTTCGCATCCAACTAAGATCTCACCTACTTCCGCAAGTGCCACTTCGGGCTCTCCTGCAACGCCCGCTGCTTCCAACGTCCGGCCGTCATTCAGTTTCGCGAATGCAGCTGGCGCAAAAACAACTGCTGCGGGCAAGACAGACGAACAGAGAGGTTCAGAGGATTCAGTTTCTGTGGCCCAGGAAGTCGAGACGTCTGAGTAGTCCTCTACGCAAACCCTGAGATTTTGATAGTGTGAACCAGATTTCAGGAATATCGCGTTTATGCATGTACATAAGGTAGTATGTCAAATCATACGATGATAAATGATCTTGGCGGGTCAATGCCGGTGGTGTAGCTCCGGATCAACGAACTTCATGCGTCCACGACCTATAGCGAGTGTTGAGTATCTCGTACTATCTGGGATGATTGGTTATACCTTTGAAGCGAACACCTTGCGTTCGACTCGAGTTTTCATGTATTCGCCGAGTGCGTTCCAGCTCTCTGCGCTTAGCATCGGCAATTCGCTCTTGTTCTTCACGTTCCAACCGTGCATCATATTCTTCCTCGGTCTCTTGTGGGGTAATCTTTGTTTCCGATCCCTGAGATTCGTCCTGTTGGGGTCCCGATTTAGAAATCCGTATTTTCGACTTCTTTCTGCGACGCTCGCCATCCGGGCTACGTGACCGCGAACGCTCCCGACTCTCGTGGCGCTTACGACTTTTGGGATTTTCTCCTATATAGAGAGGGTGAGACATGATGCAGTTGTTTTTAAAAAAAGGTGAACGTACGGTTTATTTGGTCCAACGTGGGCCTTGCCCTCCGCAGTTCAAGTTCTCCGCAATTCGATATTACGATTGGTATTTGAGGTCGATCCTTGGCATCTACGGGTACTTGTGCCAACTTTTTTATTACATCTTCATAACCTTTGATGACTTTTCCAAAGACGACGTGTCTGCCTGATTTTCTTGAGTACAGCGGGAAACTGATATCAAATCACCGACCGTTTAGATGAGGGCACTCTCGTAGGGTGATGAAAAATTGTGACCCGTTGGTATCAGGCCCCCTGTTAGCCATGCATAACAGCCTAGGATGGTCTCGAGTGAGGTAGAATTTCATAAATGATACTTGAAACGCACCCTTCCGAGTCGAGAGACCGGGAGAGATCTTCGTCGGGAAACTGACCTCCATAGATAGACTCTCCACCGGCTCCATTATGTTTCGTGATGTCTGGTAACGATAAAAAGCGAGAACAACTATTCCAAGCGAGAACAAACCTCCTCCTTGAATCATAAAATTCTCAATTGATCGATGGATGACGCTGTTCTTGTAATATAGCGGACGCTGTGAGACAACAGACAGCCCCCTTTCCCCCGTACATAGTGCGCGAAAGCTGCGATTTTCTCAGTTTGAAGTCATGCACGAAGGTTGAGCAGGTTACTTTTCTGCAGTTTTTGGAGCAGTATCGTCGAATAACTCAAAGACGACCCTAAAACAATGCAAGTCAGGATATCTCAGCAAGGCAATGGCAACCATATCAGACCTTCCCGCGGGCTCAGAGCCAGTAGAAAAGTCAAAAAAGACACGTGGACGTGGCATATGTTGATGGTTTGAAGCTCAGCAGAGATGTTCTGCCCCCAAGGACACGTGTTTATTACATAATACAAAGTCAAGCAGGGAAATCAAAGCGAAATAAGTATACTGTACAGGAACTATATCTGCCAATGGACCGCGAGATTGGGATTTTCGGTCTGAGCACGAGTGTAATAGCCCATCCATGAAAATGCTGCATTTAGGTGGTGGAGAAGAAGGGGTCCATGCTGGATGTGTCTGGATCAGACATATTATGTCATTGAATATGTCTTGCCAATGCCTTTTGGGAATGATCAATTCGCGCATCACACTGTTTATAGTTCTCGCACTACCCTTCCCACACCTGGCTGCTCCACCTTTCCGTTCATCCACACCTAACGCTCGTCTTTGATTGCGTGACATGAGACTCTATAACGTCGTCGTACTTGGTGGTAGGTGCATTGGTTTCTGCGTTTGCTGATGGCAGACTGAAATCCTCGGACCAGCTGGTGGCGTAGGGAAATCTGCACTCACAGTCCGATTCGTGCAAGATGTCTTTCTTAACCATTACGACCCAACTATTGAAGGTATGTGCTACCATCGTCCGTCCGTCCGACGTTTCCACTGACCACCAGTGCAGAAGCTTACAGACGCGTCGTCGATGTCGATGGCGTCAAGGCTTTGGTGAGCTCGTGTGTGTTTCTACCCACCAGATCTAGCCTCCTATAGGAATCTTGTTCTCATACTTATCGTCTAGCTTGAAGTGCTGGATACCGCGGGGGCCGAACAGTTTACCGCACTCAAAGAACTCTACATCAAGGTATAAATCATATCATCAAAGTAGCCCATTATTTATGCGGATCTTTTATTACGTTAGTCCGGACAGGGCTTTATTTTGGTTTTTAGGTATCACCATTTTTTTTCCGCCTTCCTGTATTGCTTATCACACCATCCCCAAGTCTTACGCAAGAAACAAGCCTCCGTGAGGTTGATATCCTCCGCCAGCAGATATATCGTGTAAAGGGTGGTGATACGGTACTTCGTTTTTACCTTGCTGCCTTCATCGAATACTGAGGGTGTCGACGCGTAGAGCATCCCTATCGTCGTCGTAGGCACCAAGTTAGACTTGGTCGCCGAACGGGAAGTTTCTCGAAATACGATCCAGTCCCTAGTGGAGCGGTGGAGGCTCCCTTTCTATGAGACATCTGCCAAACGTAACTGGCACGTCTCTGATGTGTTCCAAGACCTCGTGAAGCAAATGCTCGCGTGGTGTCCTGATGACCCTTCAGGCAAGAAACTGAGTCGGTTTCGTAAGCCATGTACGATAATGTGAGGTTATCCTTTCGTCCCGTTTGCATATCACGATGCTTCGTATTTTGTCCCACCATGTCTTGAATGGGTAGTGTATTTATGGAGGTGCTGATGCCATTACGTAATGACTCTGATTATACAATCAATTTGGATCAATTTGTTCCTTTTTTTTTTGAAGTGGCTTTGTCACAGAGGTTTTTTGTTTTGTTACCACGACGTATCGTGCCGTTTCTTTATCATCTCTCTAGAAAACAATGGTACGTCAACGAAATTACTGTGGCGGGGCCACTTCACTCAATTTGAGCTCAGAGTCACACTAATGGTTATGGCGGAGGGTATGGCGGCGGTTATGGTGGTGGGTACGCAGGCGGCAGTTGGGGCGGCTATGATGACCGCATGGGGAACCTCGGGGGTGGTTTGCGAACCATTGACTGGGCATCGCAAAAGCTCCAAATTTTCGAAAAGAACTTCTATGTAGAAGACAATCGCATCTCAGCTCTCAGCGAGCGAGAGGTAGAAGAGTTTAGACGAAGCAAGGACATCAAGGCAAGTGCACATGTGGTGCTTTTGTGCTTTATTTACGGTCTTCCCAAGGTTCAAGGTCGTGGCGTCCCACGCCCAGTACGCACATTCGACGAAGCCGCTTTTCCGGAATATATTATGTCTTCCATTCAAGCTCAAGGTTTTACCAGCCCAACGCCCATTCAGTGCCAAGCATGGCCCATGGCGCTGAGTGGAAGAGATGTGGTTGCAATTGCACAGACTGGGAGTGGCAAGACGATTTCCTTTGCTCTTCCAGCCATGCTTCACATCAATGCGTAAGTACACCTTATTGATCTATTCGCCTTTAACTTATTCGTGCAGTCAGCCTTTGCTGGCACCTGGTGATGGCCCCATTGCCCTTGTATTGGCTCCCACTCGTGAGCTTGCAGTACAGATCCAACAAGAATGCACAAAGTTTGGGTAAGTGGCACCTTTATGGTTTTGGATTCCCGCACTTAAACCAATCCTAGGGCAAGTTCACGCATTCGCAACACTGCCATCTATGGCGGTGCGCCCAAGGGACCTCAAATTCGTGATTTGCAACGCGGGGTCGAGATCGTCATTGCGACACCCGGTCGTCTTATCGACATGCTCGAAACACAGAAAACGAACCTTCGGCGCGTCACTTATCTAGTGATGGATGAAGCTGATCGCATGCTTGACATGGGTTTCGAGCCTCAGATTAGGAAGATTGTTTCACAAATCCGCCCAGATCGTCAAACCTTGATGTTTAGTGCAACGTGGCCTAAGGATGTACAAAAACTGGCAAACGTAAAGTTCATTTTCGTGATGATTACATTTTGGTAACCAATAAAATTTGCAGGACTTTTTGAAGGATATGATTCAGGTCAACATTGGTTCCATGGAGCTGACTGCGAATCACAACATCCAGCAAATTATTGAAGTTTGCAGCGATTTTGAAAAGCGGGGCAAACTGATCAAGCATCTTGATCAAATCAGCTCTGAGAATGCCAAAGTCCTGATCTTCGTAGGGACTAAGAGGGTTGCCGACGATATCACAAAATACTTGAGGCAAGATGGCTGGCCCGCTTTGGCAATACATGGCGACAAAGAACAGTGAGTAGCCGTTTCCATTATGCCCTCTGGATTAAACTAACACAGTGCAGGCGCGAGCGTGATTGGGTTCTTGGGGAGTTCAAGGCAGGACGTTCACCGATTTTGATTGCCACAGATGTTGCATCTCGTGGACTAGGTACGTTTCTTTTTTTGCCACAAGCGCTCCGATCGGACTACGCACTAGATCTCGGTTATGGTGCCGTCTGCTGCTGTGTCCTGTCCACAGAAGCGCTTGTATTCCTTTCGTTGTTTATTTGTTGATGTTGTATGTGCTTCGTCTTCACTGTCTGTTCGATTTGGTTTCTCGTCGCCCGCCTCCTTGTGTTTTCTTGAACACCCGGTGCGCACCAAGATGTGAAGGATGTTGGCTATGTCCTTGTAAGTTCCCCGCTCACGCCCGTGGCATCACACTAACGACATTTCTCAGAACTACGATTTCCCAAACAATTGTGAAGATTACATCCACCGTATTGGTCGTACAGGGGTATGGCAAATTGTGCAATTCTCCCCATGTGCTAACGTACATCGACAGCGCGCTGGTATGAAAGGCACGTCATACACATATTTCACCACCGATAATTCAAAGTCGGCCCGGGAACTCATTAACATACTGCGGGAAGCAAAAGCCCACGTACCCCCTCAGTTGGAGGAGATGGCAATGTACAGTGGTGGGGGTGGTCGGAGTGCGTATTGTCTTTTATTAAACCTGCTCTGTCATAACCGCGTTCATGTAGGCCGGTATGGTGGGAGTCGCGGACGAGGTGGTGGCGGCGGTGGCGGCGGTGGCGGTTCACGTCACGGAGGGGGATCGCATGAGCACTACGGTAACGGTGGTGGAAGAGACCGCTGGTAAATTCTTTTGGCTGGCTGAATACCATTTGTAGATGTTGCATAGTTGCCTTAGTTGCCTTGTTCTAATATGCATCGTCCACGACAATTGCATCCTCCCTAAGTGTACGTGAGATGCTACGTGAGTGGGAATTGGGGTTTGAACAAAGATATATATTGCTATGCGCTCGGGCTATGTCACAAGCCCGTCGGCCGAGTACGCTGAAACCGACTCGCCTAGAACCATGGACTTGGCCGCCTTCTCAGAAAAAACCAGAGTCGCTGTCGAGCGACTTCGTGCACACGATCTTTGCCAGCAACCAGATCTGTAAGTGCCAGTCCATTGCCGAGACCCGATCGAACCACGATCCGCAGGTCGGGCATCCCGAGAAAGAAACTGGGCGCCGTGTTAGCGTTGCTCTACGAAAAAGGGGGCGAACTCCGAGTCCTCCTCACGACACGCTCTAAGCACCTCCGCGCTCACCCTGGACAGACAGCCTTGCCAGGCGGGAAAGCCGACGAAACCGACACCGATCTCGTCCACACCGCCGTAAGTTCTCCTTGCTCCTTTCCGCTCGTCCACCAACACGCGCTCCCAGTTTAGAGAGGCACACGAGGAAGTCGGCCTCCCCCTACGCGCGCCGGACGTGCACGTCCTCTGCACCATCGCACCGTTCCTTTCCCAGGCCCAGCTGATCGTCACGCCCGTCGTCGCCTTCCTCACGAACCCCGGCTTGCTCGACATGCTGGTCCCGTGCGCCGACGAGGTCGACCATATCTTTTCCCACCCGCTCGAGGCCGTGCTCGACCCGGCTCTGGCCAGCGCGGAACCGCTGGTGCCGAGAGGGAGCGACGACTGGCCGTATCCCGAGGCGCTTCACGTACGTGTTGGTCCGCTCTGGGGTTGACGTTGCATGATTTTCTTCCTTCTCTCTCTTTTTTTTTTCTTTTGTGTTGGCGGTAGAACGTCACCGATCAGGAGGTCCGGATCGATGAGACGGAGACGGTATTTTACCGCCACCATCGATTTCGTTCGTGTGCGTCTGCGGTCAAGGGCCTCACTGCCGATATTCTGGTAAGCGATGACATGCAGAGAACGACGGGGACTGACGCGATCGTAGATTGGGATTGCGGGAATCGCGTACGAGAAGACGACAACGTATGAACGCCATCCTCCCGGGAGGGATATCAGATATCTACTCGAGTTCCGGTTGAACCAATACCGAACACTGGAAGGGCGGGATAACGGCACGGTGCCAGTTGCATGATCGATAGACTGGTGGAATTTCCGTAGTGTTTTTCTTACATAGACGTGTGTAATGTACAAGTTATGTGTACATGCAAGTAGCGTTCCGTCATGACCGAATAGATTTCAAAATATAGCCTTCCAGCCCACCGCAGACCCAGAGCTCCTGCACGCTCGCACCGACCGTACGGACCGCATACTCTTTCTCATATTCCCCGCCCTTGACGACGACAGCACCGTTGCGCATGTTGATCCGTATCTCGTGACCCTCGTTCACCGTCAGCTCGCCCTTCTTACCCCCTCCGCCACGTTTTCCATCCTTGGTATACGCATCGGTGAGATCGTGGATTAACTCTGGGCACTCGAGGCAAACGAGTCCATTGTTGATCGCGTTCCGTTTAAAGATGTCCCCAAACGAGCCAGCAATGACCACAGGAACGCCTGCTGCTTTAAGTGCGGTCGCAGCCTGTTCGCGGGACGAGCCCGTGCCAAAATTGTACCCAGAGATAAGAATGATGCCCTCCTTGGCGTCACCGTCCGCTTTTCGCAGCGAAGCCACGGTGCCTGCAAACGTCGGATCGTAATTTTCCATGACAACCTCGGCTTGTCGCTCGAGGGTGATGTCGTCTTGGTAGGTATACTTTCCGGGATAAAGTGCATCCGTGTTCAGATTGTCCTGCGGTGCAAACAGCAAGCGACCTGAAAAGACGGATGGGAAGCCAGGGAAAAGTGGTTCGTCTGCTACTGGCACCGAGGTGTCAGACGAAGCAGCATGCTTGGAAGGGGCCACGTAGAACGTGGGTGCGCCGGGCGGCGGCAGGCTCGTTGGATCGAGCGAATCAGGGCTGCAAATGTATCCCTTGATGGCGCTGGCAGCGACCACAGCAGGACTTGCTAGGTATGCCTGTGCTTTAGGGTGACCCATACGACCCTTGTAATTCCTGTTCGTCGCGCTAATGCCCGTCTCGCCCTCCTGGAGAAGCCCCGTACCAAGACCGATGCACGGCCCACACCCGGCAGGAAGCACTTTGGCACCAGAGGCGACGAGGGCACCCCAATGACCACGCTTTGCAGCTTCTTGCTGAACCAGCGAGCTTGCCGCGGCGATGTAGAATTCGACGCCAGGTGCAACCTTGTTTCCCTCCATGACCGCCGCCGCCTCTGCAATATCAGAGACACGTGAGTTGGTGCAGCTGACAAGGTAGGCTTTTTGGATGGGTATGCGAGATTCTTCAAGCTTTGGCAACGGCGTTGATACTTTGACGCTGTTGGGGCCCGAGACGTGGGGAACGAGTGTGGACAGGTCAAAGACGAGGTGTGAAGAATACGAGGCACCAGGGTCGGAGGTCAGAGAGACAGTCTTGAGGGCATTGAGACGTCGTTGATTGATACGAGGATGTTCTGGGGGGGCGGGAATACCAGAAGTACCTGCACTAAAGGCACGAAGTTCTACCCGCCTGAGTACCTTGCCATACCAATCAAGAAGGGTCTGATCCAGGGGAAATACGCCGACGAGAGCCCCCCATTCCGTCGTCATGTTCGCGATGGTGAGACGTTCGTCTACAGAGAGCGAAGCAACACCTTCGCCAGTGAACTCGATGGCGGCGTTTAGGACTTCGTCCTTGTTGAACGAGCCGCAGAGGGCAACGATGACGTCCTTTCCTGTTACTCCTGGAGCCAATTTGCCCTTGAGCTCCACCTTGATCATTCGAGGAACTTGCCACCAGGTCTTTCCAGTTGCCCAGAGTGCAGCTGCATCCGTACGGACGATCGGAGTACCGACGCATGCGACACCACCATACATGTTGCTGTGACTGTCGCTGGCTACAGTGAGGGTATAGGGAAATGCATAGCCTTCCTCGACGAGGACCTGGTGGCCGATGCCACGACCAGCTGGAAAAAAGTCGACGCCGTGATGGCGAGCAAAGGACTCGATGGCAAAGTATTTGGCGAGGTTTTTATCCGACTTGTTCTGCACGTCATGGTCGAGGGTGAATACAAGTTGCTTGGGGTCTGTGATCCTTGAAGCGCCTATGGACTTGAACCTGGGACCGGGTTAGCGGGCAGAGCGAACACAAAAGGAGAGGCGTACTTGGATATGACTGGGCCAGTGTTGTCGTGTGTCATAACATGCTCTGGGCGGATCATGACATAGTCACCAGCCTTGACTAGTTTGCCATTTGGAAGATCGACTGCGTACTTTTGTACGACCTTTTCGATGATGGTCTGTGGAACGGAAGAGACAGTCGCGAAGAGACGGGTATATGTACATGGATGGGGTCGGGCCCGCTGCAGGAGGGGCGACGGTGGTAGTCGCATCAGTACTGTCATGTTGCTTCGCCGGCGCTGCAGTGGTTGGACTCGGTTAGCGTTCTAATTTCAGCGTCCACGCACTTGTCAAAACGCCACTCGTATCATCGCAGTTCACCGTAGACATCAACTGGATCTACCGGATGACTTGAATATGCCAGCATGAGCGGGCAGACTTCTTGGGCGCACTTGACTTCCACTTACTACGGCAACGGTATTCTAGCCCTTGCCCGCTGTCGAGAGCATTTTCCAATCTACCCCATATAGGTACGCCGGGCATTCCTCCACCGGGTTCTGACTTCCGGTGACCATGGCTGGATCGTAGTCTTTGGCGGCTGACGCTCACCATGCCTGCTAATAAAGCCGCTGCCCCCTTTCCCCATGACCTGCACCACACTAGTTCGTCATGGATATCTCTGTTATCCAGAAATGCAAGATGGATCGAAGAGCGCACGCCGGCGATCGTCTCAACACGAGTATCAACGTTCACCCGAGCACGAAAATCGTTGAGCTCGGCACCACCATCATGGAGGACATGATGCCCTTCAAGCCGAAGCGTTCGAGGGCCATGGTATGTAGAGCCATCCAAGTAAGCTAGCGCCAAAGTTCGACATTCCGGTTTCAGAATGTGATCCGACCTTCCCTCCTCGCAATGCGTACCGGTATCCGAGCAAAGATGATGGCCTCCAAGCTCGGATCGGCGAAAGACAACGTCCCTAAGCTATGCAAGACAGGCGGCCGTATCTCTTCAGAGCCTTCTAACCTCGAGTCTCCCCTCACCCCCTGTCTCCACAGACACCGGGATGTACACCCATCTCCATTGACATCAGCCTCGCAGGGCGCTCGTTTGAGTGCCTGCCCTGCCACTTTATTTGATTTATTTCCATCAGGGGAAACCGGGCCGGAGACAATTACCTCGGTCGTCGCATACAATGAACACATAGCGGAGAAACACGTCGAAGACTTCGTCCTTGTCCTGCGAAGAGTAAAAGTTCCGTCTCCGTCGTTGTCGGTGCATTCCCTTACTCCTCCGCACCACCAACCCTCCGCACCCTTTACATTCCCTTTCAACAAACTGGATACGGACGCGACACGAGTCGGGAACTCAAGAGTGGGTGTCAGAAGGCCACATACGGTGGAGAATAGACATACCACCCCATGTGCTCCCTTGAGTACAAGCGATTCTGAGGTGAAATACGACGCAATGCTCGCTACCGGGTTTTCAACGTCCTCGTTTGACTCGGATGACATCCTCGAATGGACGGACGAAGTGGAGAGAGAGAAGCAGGCAAAGATGGATGCCCACTTTGCATATGTCTTGAAGGCACTGGCGGCTCCTGTCCCACAGCTTTCCGCCAACTTTCCTGAAAGTCATGTCCTGTCCGCCAATGTGCAAGTGGACGAATTTATTGGTGACCTCTCTCTCAAGAGCAAAACTTCGGAAGCAAACATGTCTGCGTATTCATCTCGAGCTTCGCCTACAATAATCCGTGGTCTCCGGAGAGTCCGTAAATACGGTAATCTGAGGGTTCGCTGGCTTTATTTTACTTCGCCGCTTTTGTTGACCCGTAAACTGCAGAGCCTGCATTTAGTGACATACGACTCGTGTTCAGTTCTATCCTCTTGGTCGCTCGAGCTGGATCTGCCGGCCTCGATCGTCACTACAGCCAAGACAGGAGCGTTGCGTAGGTCGGTGAAATGCAATGACCTTCGGGTATGGTGATTATTGTTGTATGATTTTGGAATTATTGTCCTCAATCCAAGCTCAGAAAGCGTTTTCATCGCCGGAACACGATAGATATCTTTCTTCCTGCTTTGAAATCAGAGCGAGCAAACACTAGGCGGTGAGAGACTGATCGTTCTACTCACTTTCCACATACTTATACGAAACGTCATTGTCGTTCTGCCATCTTGCAGAGTTGCGAATTCAAACCCATCTCCTCTTGCAGGGGTCGAATGAAAACATTGCCCTGGAACGTTTGGCAAAGGGAATCGCTGAATTCAAGTTCCAAGTATGAATAACATGGATGATTCATTGAACCAGCTACATGAAATACAACATAGGCATTGGATACTATGAATGTAAAATATGTGAATCAAATACCCGGCGACTATGCGGAAGCAGCCACTGTAGAAGCATTTATAGTGGGTGGCACTGCTTTTTCAATAGGACCGAGAGCCACATTAGCAGACTCCTTCAGTTCTTCCGATGCCTTCGGGTTGGGAGAACTTGAGTGGTTAATCTTGACCTTTTTCTTCTTCTTGAGTAAGCCTGGCGAGTATGTGCTGAGTGATAACGTCTTATCTTGCTGGAGTGCACCAACCTGTGGAAACGGCAGACTTAACATTATCAATAATTTCTTGACTCTCTTCCAGGTATTCGGTATCATCGAAACGATGTTTCTTGCCAGCAGAAGATTCGGGGTCCGCCGAAGCAATCTTTTTCTCGAGAGTTTCTAGCTTTGCCTTTTTAGCTTCAGCGGCGGCTTTCTTGCGCTCTTCTTCGGTTTCCATGTAGTCCACAAGACTGAAAGTGGAAGTTAGACACATGCATCGATCAAACGAGAATTAAAACACACCGTTTGGCAGTCTTTATGGTGCTCAGTCTGCGGCCACTGAGATCTCTGCATGAATCGTTGTTGTTCGTCTTTTGGCTGCTCATGCGGCCACCAGCAGCGCGGAGTTGCGAGCCAAAACCACCTTTTCCACCGCGGAGACGGGGAACAATGCGCAGAATGACAAGATTGGATATGTCGTCACGGAGGTCTGAGACGCGGGTCTCCGGCGTGAGTGAGCTGGTGTGTGTGGAGATGTGCAGCGCATTGGGGGCAGGTAGGTCGGGATAACGATCGCAAAGAAGGTCGCAGAGGCCATCGATACGGGTCTCTGGAGGGACGAGGAGAGATAGGGTGGGGAAAGGCGGGAATGTCGAGAAAAGGACGCTGGTCGACATGGCGGTGGATGACAAGAGGGAGTGGTCAAATGTGGCAAAAGCCTTAGAAAATAACAATCATCAACAAACCTGCTTACGTTTGACACGGCCTCACGAAAAAAGCCTTTTGATGATTGTGCTCTCTTTGCCCTGTATGAGTGCTTGATTTATGTCGATGTGAATGAACATGTACCCTGAATGTTTGTTGATTCAGGGGTCCACGTATGTATGTAAGCTGAGGTAATCAATTATGTATATGAAACAAGTTCGAGTCGCGAAGGAGACTCCTATGTAACTTGATCAGCGACGACCAGCATGGATCTACTCAACAAGCAAGCACCGATATTCATTTGGCCGGTCAAGTTCTGTCTGGGAGCGACATTGACTACATATATCTTGTCCATCCTTACTGGAAACGTCTCTCAGGTGGACAGAGTATGGACCCTGCTCCCCACCATCTATACGGCTTATTATGCTCTCCTGCCGCTCTGGCCCCGTACCTTCCTGACATTCCTTCTGCCGTTTACTCCTGAAACTGTGTCCGAATCTATTGTGGATAGCTTCAGTCCCCGCGCTCTACTCATGCTCGCATTGGTTGTAAGTCGCTTCTATATTTGCAGCGAGCTGGGTCTGATGCACAGGAATTCAGGTAACTTGGATGTTTAGGTATGTAGTAGCCCCTGTTAAACTGCATGACCTTGAATAATTTACAGACTTTCGTACAACACATGGCGACGCGGACTGTTCAACTTGTAAGTGTCTACCATTTCACTGATAAACAACTAATTGCATCCACGTTCGCATTAGCAATGACGAGGACTACCGCTGGCAGATTGTTCGCAGCAATATGCCTGTTTGGTTGTTCCAGGTCCTAAATTTCACCTTTGTCGGTATGTTCAGTTCATCCGCTGCTACACGGCACGATGCTAAACACACCGTCCAGCGGTGGCCCAAAACATTCTCCTCTTTCTTCTTGGTGTCCCCACCATGATCGCCGTCTTACAACCGCACACCAGTTTGGCTGTCTCCGACTACATTCTCGGTGCTCTCGGATTCGTGACCGTTTTAATCGAGTTCATTGCGGACAATCAACAGTATTCGTATCAAACATTCAAGCGATCAGGTAAACTGAATCCGAACGAGTGGTTTGGTGCCCGCATTGCCTGGACAAAGCAGGATGCCCAAAGGGGCTTTGCGACCAGGGGACTCTGGGCGTGGTCTAGGCATCCCAACTTTTTGTGCGAGCAAGCTTTCTGGGTATGTTATATTCGCATCGTGGAATCGTGGCTGGGACTGACTGATCATTGCATCCAGATCATTATAAACTTGATTCCGCTAGTGTGCGCCGATGGGCCATGGGAGCAAGAAAGGCCAGCGTCGTTGACATCGTTGGTACCACTTCTTCCCTGCCTTTCGCTGTGCACACTGTTCCTCTCATCAACCATATTCACGGAGTCCATCTCTGCGTCCAAGTATCCCGTTGCATACAAGGCATACCAGAAGCGTGTTGGGATGTTTATTCCCTTGAGCACACCGTTGCGGGGTGTGGCTCTGAGCATACAGGGAAGGAAGCAAGCTGTGGATGAGATCGTTTATGGCCAAGAGGCGAAGAAGAAGGAGTGAGACGCATTACATATGGTTCGGGTATGTTCGGATCGGCCGAGAATGTAAA
This sequence comes from Boletales sp. KT-2023a, assembly GCA_038090395.1. Taxonomy (NCBI): domain Eukaryota; kingdom Fungi; phylum Basidiomycota; class Agaricomycetes; order Boletales; species Boletales sp. KT-2023a. The sequence continues at coordinate 54,813 of JBBPMP010000003.1, forward strand.
GTAGAAAAAGCGCGATTAATTGACTTGACTTGGTTTGACTCTTTCAACGATGGCCTCGATCGCATCTCGTCTTTCCTCGCGCGCGCTCTCTGCTCTTGCTCGTCGCGCACCGCGCACTCTCTATGCTTCCTCGCTGTCTCGCGCGACTGCCGTTCCCTGCGTCGCAGTCCAGGTAGAGTGCATCCGACAAAAGAAGAAAAAAAAGTAGTGACTGACATGTTGAACAGACTTTGCCTACGCGGGGTATCAAGACCCTCAACTTTGCGGGCACAGACGAGGTCGTCTATGAGCGCAGCGACTGGCCACTTGCCAGGTTGCACAACTACTTCAAAAATGACACCCTCGCCCTCATCGGCTACGGCTCTCAAGGCCACGGCCAGGGTTTGAATGCTCGTGACAATGGCATGAATGTTATCGTCGGTGTCCGCAAGGACGGCGAGAGCTGGAATCAGGCCGTCGAGGATGGCTGGGTCAGTCCCTTTCTGGTTTTTTTCTCTATTCTCTCTCACCTGCTTGTTTAGGTACCAGGTGAAACCCTCTTCCCCATCGAGGAGGCCATTCAACGCGGCACCATCATCATGAACCTTTTGTCCGATGCTGCACAGTCGCAGACTTGGTCCACCATTGCTCCTCTTATTACCAAGGGCAAGACACTCTATTTCTCGCATGGTTTCTCTGTCGTCTACAAAGATGATACCCACGTCATCCCTCCCCCTGATGTCGATGTTATCCTCGTCGCACCCAAGGGTTCTGGTCGCACTGTCCGTACCCTTTTCAAGGAGGGTCGGGGGATCAACTCTAGCATTGCTGTCTTCCAAGACGTCACTGGCAAGGCAAAGGAGAAGGCCGTGGCGCTCGGGGTTGCCATCGGTTCTGGCTACATGTATGAGACCACCTTTGAGAAAGAGGTTTTCTCCGACCTGTATGGTGAACGAGGCGTGGTATGTCTCTATTTCATATATTCCATCCTGGTGTACTCACCAGTTGAATAGCTCATGGGTGCCATTCGTAAGTCTGCTCGATGATATTGTGTGGATTGTCTCTCAAACCACAGTAGAGGGATTGTTCTGTGCTCAATACAAGATACTCCGTGCTAATGGACACACGCCTTCAGAGGCATTCAACGAGACCGTCGAAGAAGCCACGCAGTCTCTCTACCCTTTGATTGGTCAGAAGGGGTGAGTGTCTATTTCTTGATCCTCTGCACAACAGACAGATTGATTGTTCGCCAACAGCATGGACTACATGTACAATGCTTGCTCTACCACTGCTCGTCGTGGGGCGCTTGACTGGGCTCCCATTTTCGAAAGGGCGAACCTACCCATCTTTGAAAAGCTTTACGAGAGTGTTAAAAACGGCACTGAGACTCGCAAGTCATTGGAGTTCAATGGCCGTTCGACATACCGTCAAGACCTCGCCAAGGAGCTCAAGGAGATTGATGACCAGGAGATTTGGAGAGCCGGTAAGGACAATCTTTTTTCGTGCAACTGTACCGTTGCTCATGCTATGACACCTAGGCAAAGTTGTGCGTTCCTTGCGCCCCGACTACAAGGCTGAATAGATGTATAATAATACATCTAACATGATACCATTACACTTTGAGTACGGTTATTCGTGCTGGAGTCAAAAGCACCCTAGGTGCAGTTTGTAGATAATGATATGTATATTATTTTACATCAAAGGAATTTCGGGCCAAGTTGTTGCCTGCCAGGATAGTTGAAGCCAGGTGGAGTCAACCCAAGCTATAATATCGAACAGAGCAGCCATGGACAAGGACAGCCGCGACGATTTCACTTTCGCCAAGCTGTCCGACCTAAAGTTACCATTGACTTTTCGGATGTGCGTCGTCTTGCTATTTCCAAGGGACTTATACTCAACCCGACCCAGTTCGCAGCTAGAGGGGGCGCGGCCACGAAAGTCGGTCTCGGAAGTGCTAGAGAATCCAGAATTACGATTTCACGGTGCACAATCTTCGTAAGACTGCCACATCTGTGCTTTTTCCTTGGGGGTACTCATACCGAGATAGGTCGCCCTCGGACCTCTACGTTACCTGTCAGCTGGTAGCTGACAACAAGCCCTTGACGATTCCCTTCAGGACCTCCTTCAAGGCATTCAAGTCTACTTATACGTAGGTGCTACCTTGCGCCCCTGGTGTTCGTGTCTGTCAAACTCACGCCGGGCTCACTGGTATAGCTGGAACGAATGGATTACGCTCCCGATACGCTATTGCGACCTGCCATTAAGCTCTCAGGTTACGTTTACTGTCTGGGATATTGGGCCTCCACGCTCGGCCGTGCCAGTGGGTGGCACAACGTTCAGACTGTTTGGAAAGAAGTGGTAAGCCGTTATACTCCATCTGTCGCATCCACAGCTCACCACGAGGCAGTAATCTGCGACGAAGCAAACACAGGCTGTTGTTGTGGCCTGGGAAGGAGGCAGATGGATCCAATGAGACCACTACGCCCAGCAAGTTGGGCACGCGGGACGAAATGGGACGGTTGGAAAAGGTGCGTTTATTTTCTAGATCCATCTGGCTTTCTATCGAGCACCACATTTCACACCCTTAGCTCATGAAGAAGTATGAACGAGGCGACCTTCCAAAGTCAGATTGGCTCGATAAGCTGGCATTCCGGAAAATGGAAGAAGTACATGCAGTCAGTGTTTGGTTGAGGATTGCACTACCCAGGGCTCACTGTCACAGGCCGAGACAGCACGGTCGGAAAACATGTTTTTATACATTGATCTACCTCGTTTCGACTTTCCGGTGATCTACAGTGAACCTGCAAGTAAATTGAAACCTAGAGCGGATCGTGGGGCTGATGGGATCGTGGACAGGAAACGCAAACTGCGTCATCGACTTCCACTGCGCCGACCACGATCACGCAAACACCCGTTGCACCTGTTCTTCCGCCGTCCTTTTCGACTGATCCTCATTTTTGGGCAGTCCTAGATCCAGAGATGGACCGCGAGAATCCCGTGGAGGACAAGCATCGCCGTTTGGTCCGGAGCCACCGGAGTAGTCCATACGACAGAGAACTCAAACCAAATGCCAAAATCAGAGACGAACTAGGGGTGAGTCCTCGCCTCCTACATTATTTGCACGCCTTTCTGACGTCATTGCTTTAGGAAATCCTCAGCTATCCTCCATCGCAACCTCTCACGTCAGAGGAGAAAGATTTGATCTGGAAGTTCCGCTTCTACCTTGCTAGAGACAAGCGTGGATTGACCAAATTTTTGAAATCGGTAACTTGGAGAGACCAGTTAGAAGTCAAACAAGCGGTCGAAGAGTTATTGCCTATGTGGACCGAGGTGGATACTGATGACGCTCTCGAGCTGCTGGGTCCCAACACGGTGGACTCGCGCGTGAGAGCGTTTGCGGTCAGACAGCTGAATCGCGCTGACGACGATGTGATGATTCCACTTCTCCGTTATCGATGCTGGTTCTCGCTAACGAACACATTTCAGGAGCTCATGCTGTATTTGCTCCAACTTGTGCAAGCGCTCAAGTTTGAGAGCGCTGCGAGTGATCAGCGTTCGTCACGGTCAACGACGAATGCAATATCGTACGACGACAGTGGATTGTCCGACTTCTTGATTGCTCGTGGAGTGAAGAATCATGTATTGGGTAACCGATTGTATTGGTACCTCATGGTTGAGGTCGCTCTCGAGGATAGAATAATGGCGAAGATGTATGGAAGAGTCGTCTTCAAATTTCTCAGCAAGATACTCGAGGTGCGCAGGTTCCCATTCTAGGCAATCAGACACCCACTCATACTCGTTTTAGTCGGAAGGCGGCAGTGAACGACGTGAGCTCATGCGGAGACAAGGAATTATGGTCGAGACATTGGCGAAGCGTGCAAGGGACATTAGGACTTCGAAGGACCCTCGACCAAAGAAGATCGAAAAGCTGCGGTCGTTCATTAACGATTCAAAGAATGGCCTTATCAACATTCCTCCGCTACCTCTGCCCCTCAATGCCCGAATCGAGATCACTGGTATTAATGCTGAGAAGTCCTCCGTGTTCAAGTCCAATCAATTTCCGTTCTTGCTCTACTTTCAATGTATGGACGGTTCGGAATATCCGGTCATGTTCAAGGATGGAGACGACATGCGCCAAGACCAATTGGTATTGCAGCTCTTCACGCTGATGGACCAGTTATTGCGCAAGGAGAATCTAGACCTGAAACTGATCCCATACGACGTCCTGGCTACCGGACCATTGCAGGGTATGGCCCAGTTTATCCCCAGCAAGACGATAGCGGCGATCGTCAGCGAACACGGCACACTCCTCAACTACCTGCGTGCGAGCCATCCAGACGAGGGAAGCGTAGGAACGTATGGTGTAGAACCCAGCGTCATTGACACGTTCGTTCGCAGCTGTGGTATGTGCCTTTTTTTGGTCTGAGAACGGCCAGTGAACAAGCTGTAGCCGGATACTGTGTCGTCACGTATCTACTTGGTGTTGGCGACCGCCATTTGGATAATCTATTAGTCACTCCTGACGGTTGGTTTATTTGTCATCACTTCTGTGTTGGACAGCATGGCTGAAGGACTGCCGTTTGCAGGGCACTTCTTCCACGGTATCTATCACGGGCTCCTTCTTTGTTATGAATTGCTTATTTAATTTCTAATAGTTGATTTCGGATATATTCTAGGGCGCGACCCTAAGCCATTCCCACCTCCCGTGAAGGTATGCAAGGAGATGGTCGATGGCATGGGTGGCGCGCAGTCTACGCACTATGCGCGGTTTAAGAATTTCTGTTTTACAGCATTCACCATCCTGCGCAAGAGCGCCAATCTTATTCTGAATTTGGTAGCTCTCATGGTCGATGCCAACATTCCAGATATCAAGCACCGTGATGTCCACGAACAAATCCAGGACAAGTTTCGATTGGATCTCACTGAAGAGGAGGCGATTAAACACTTTGAGGCGCTATTAAACGAGACCTCATACATAACAGTCGTGCTTGATCGGATCCATGATTTGGCACAGTATTGGAGAAGTTGATCGATACATGTCACATTGGCAGGATACCTGTGCACGATGTATTATGAGTGTGGCCGGGGCCCCAGTCAACTCAAACAATATCAGACTGGTTTGGGTTCAACCAAGTCCACCGACGGCCGGGTATGACCCGATGAGCGCCAGAGGAGCCCTGGAAGGCTCGGTGATAACATGCCAAAGTAATATCATGAACCGCTAGGGCGCTACGGTGCTTCGCGAACATCGTGTGCATCCCATCTTTCACAAACACCGACGATTGAATTAAAGAGTGTCGCCAAACGGATTCTCCGAAACATCATCCCAATCAGTCAATAATAAAACATGACATTACCATAGATAGAGTTTTTTATGTGTGTGTTGGGGCAGACTTAGGCACGGTGGATTGTTTCCATTCTTCAATAGCACTCACCACACGATAAAGTGGGCGGCAATGCGTTCCGGCGGACAGCTTAGTAAAGCCTTGTAAATTTACTCTGGAGCGATGTACCTGGGCCCTAGCTTATTGAGAGCGGCGTTCCTGGAGACGACGACGGCCAAAAGCCTGAGAGTGCCACCTTCTGATGATAGGGAGGTCTGGAAAGGTCCATGTCGTGCACCCAGAAAAAAGAGTTCCTGTCCTGGCTTGGTTAATTGGCTGAGAGCTTACGAGAGTTCCTCCGCCGCTACCACATCAATCCAAAAAATGGACGCTGCCAATTGAAAAGACGGCCGCGTATGCATTAGTTACTGAAGGTCGCCGGATGGGTACTCCAGAAGGCTCAGATCGAGATCTCAAACCGCGTGATGGTCCAGCACGTTGGATAACGATCGAAGCTTCGCGTGTGGAAAAACGAATGGATGCGGAACGCGTTCTGGTGCACGCCGCGCCGAGCATTTCGCTGATCGAGGTTGTTGGACCGCTGAGTGGGGGAGGCTTCGACGTAGCGAGTGGCGGATCAGGTCATATTGACATCGTGGACTCGACGTGGAGGCCTCGCAGCGGGACGAAATTAGAGAGGAAATGGAGTCCCCTCCAAGGATCCAACCCGGCTATCTGCAACGCGTAACAGACGGGCAAGAGGCCTCCTGTCGACTTGGTGTGGAGTATCGAGGGCGTGTTGAGTCGGGCGAACTGTGGCAGCTCGGAGACCGTTAGAGACCGACATCTTGGCGGGTCGGTAGGTGAATATCGAGTGTTCTGATGCATTTGATCCTTGACTGGGGCGGCAGTGAAGGGTCTGGACGATGCATCATGGCACGTATGTATGAGAGGCGGTAATGTTAGCCGTTACACCGTATCTTAAAGAACTCGAATCGCACGTACGTATGTAAGTTGCAAGGGGGTCACCGCGGGGTTCACTCGCACAGCCACCATACTAGCGGCGTAGTACCAGCTTTGTACTAATCTTTCATAGCGAAACGCGCTTCTCAGCGTCACAGGTCGACGTTGCTCTCATGTCCAAAAAAAGGCTTAGGCACCAGTTTCCTTGTTCAATACCACATGTCGCGGCAGTAACATGAGCAGGTCCTCGGACTAAGCTCAGAGGAAAACCACATTCAAGGACCAACCTGGTCTGGTATCCTTCTCTCCGCCAGAAATGCTAAATTGCCTGTGCTTCATTGGTTTCAGGACTCAGACACCACCCGATCCGTTGTGTTACTAATTTCCTTCGTTAGGGCACTTCCAGTTGACCGAAATGACTGCCAACGTACCACGTCCTCAGTGATCGATCATATCATTCGACGGTGGTTTTGAAATACATCCTCAGCGTCTACCAGCGCTCGCCGCTCGGTCGTTGGCTTGGTTACCGGGGAGGCTCTATCGGGGCTATGAAGCCTGCGCTGAACAAACCGAGATCTACGATCAAGTCCTTCGGCAACTGGTGATGACAACACGGTGGTATGGACCCTTGGTATTCTGCCGCTGCACACCATTAATTCCGCGTTCTCTGACATATGCGGTCTCTTGTGGGCAGTGTTGTTTCTACCAATGGATGGACTCCAGATCAGCTCGATCCAACATGTGCGAAAACGCCCATCTTGATTAAACGACAACGGATATTCTGGACATTAACCTTGCAGGAGCAAGGCTGTGTGAGTCGTCGTCATTTGAGTTCCGATATCTTTAATCCTAATAGGGGCCACCCACTTCTGGTTTGCAAAATTTTGCCATCCACGCTCTCGAGTCTCTTCGGGTGGCGTCGCAATGTGACTACTTGCTACGGCAGACCTTGCTCCATTTCACCCGGTGCGGCTGTTCTTGTGTTCATGATGGATCTACAATCGGTCGCTTTTTCTTGACATCCCTGACACTGGATGGTATTCTTCCTGGACGTAACACCCTCTCAGTGCATTAGATGTTCCACATAGGCAGTCGGATCTGATGATTGCTGCGCCCAGCTATCGTGGAATACAAGAAAACTGATCGGCAGCGTTTGTTTAACTCGCGTTTAGTTTGTTCGGGATGATGTGACAGGGTTCCAGATCTTCATCCAGCCTCCTGGACAACCAAATACCAGCGGCCGTGATCACGCCGTTGCCAATGGATGTCATACTTCTTTGGCCTCCATCCCTCCATCTTTCACATGGAGTGCACTCCATGGCGATTCCAGAACAGATAAATACTACAAGTGCTCCTGCCGATGATGCATCTGCAGCACCTTCTGCACCAGCAACACTCAGCCAATCGTCTCTTACGCAAATTCTTGCGCATCCAAAGTGATCATGACCTCTACCTTGGGCTTTAACAACGACTTCACGGATGAGGTAGAGGCGTTTCTCCACTCCAACTGATGAGAGTATGACATTGACTGCACGGATCCCAGGACGAACAGCGGCTCTTGCACTGGGCATCATGCACGAACCACGCCCAGCCTTTCTACCCTTGTGGTTGGGTTGTAGGGCCTAACGTACTTTGTAGTGAGCCGCTTTTGGGTCACCAATTCCCCGAACATCTCCGCAACTGCCACGGCGTTGTGGGCTCAGACCGAACGCCAGTGAAGTGTTGTTGGACCGGTTGCTATATTGATATGAAAAAGGAGAGCTTGACGAGACACGTTCAAGAACGGCACCTTGAACTCAGATATCCTTGCACACACTGCCCTGAGGTGTTCACTCGCAACTATACGAGGGATCAGCACGTATTGAGGAGACACTCGGGTAATTAGGTGATGCAATCCGTAAGTGAGCCACTGAACCGGCATCCCTTTCCGACGCATCGTTGACGCGTTCGTCTAGCCGAAGTTCTGGATACGTCACCTCGTTGGTTCACCTTTTTTAGGATCACAGTATCGCATTGTTGGCCTCACTTGCATGTATATATCTTATCTTTCCGGTCAGCCGCCAATAAGGTGACCCATAATAGTCACGTGTTCCTATCACCTCGGTCTTGAATCCGACAGGGTAAAACACGTGGAGCTCGCCAACCTGTCTGAAAAATCGCCAACCAATGGAGTCCCTTGGCAAGCTGTGTCCCTAAAATTAATACTTCTGCGTGTCATTCTGATCGCAACTCAGGCCCGCTTGGCACGCATTGCGTAGCGTTGGTACACGCCAACAAGACGTACAAGTTCTTTTTGGCTTGCTGTGCCAGCCAAGGTTCGGGATTATTCGATCATCCGATGCTCGTCCTACTGCAGCGCTAGAGTCAAGCGCGCAAAAAATCAAGTCGGACGAGGTGCGTTAAGCACGGTTTGTTCGTTTCGACGAGCGTCATTCCAGCCTCTACGTGTTCGAAAGAAAAGCACTCCGAGCAGTACTTGGCTCTACGGACCGCAAAATCACCTCCAGGTTTATTATGTCGGTCTACAAACACAAGCGCTCTGCGCCTTCCGCACGTTCCGGCCAATTTCCGAGCTTTGGCAGGCTCATGTAAAAATCCAGCTTCCAACGCTTCTGCTACAATACAGCAGGATATAAGAGCGTCCATCTCTTTTCGATGCACTCATCCCTTCCCACTCACTTTTTCAAGTTGAAAGCATTCGCGATACTTCACCAATGGATTTTCAACGGATGCAAATGGATGCAAGCGCTCTTGCACCCATGTTATGGCAGGACGCTGTGGAAGAACATGTCCAGGGATACCCGGAACCCTTGTCCCAAATTTACGGAGGGTAAGACCTTTCTGTGTCACGATCAAAGTTGATTCAGAGAACGCCACAGAGCACCCTGCTACGGAGATATCTCTGGCATCGGGAGTGACGCGGATCTCGTCCACTGCGATCCATCACGACCCCCGGTTTTGGCCACAAATGGTGAGTAGGGATCGCGAGCGAGAAGCAGCCTCTTTTTCTGACCGAGCACGCAGGATCATGCAACGTGCCGACGCATCCATTTCATATCCCACCCACACTGTTCGACTTGGGCATGACGACCGAGAAGCTCTTTGATGATCTATCAGGATTACACGCGGTTTCTGGCGCATGGAACGAACACGTTCCGTTCGAGAAGAATGTTCATCTCTACTATGATCCCTTCACGTCCGAGTTGGCACCCGCAGACCACCCATGGGGGGACTTTGACTTCTGTCTGTCTGAGCCCGACTTTCCTAGTCAGCGCCCACAAACCGTCCATGACGATGTAGGTCTCCCTGTTCTCTTACCTGAATGTGCGGCTCAGTCGAGTTGCAGCCCGGCAGCACCTCCGGTCACAAGTGTGAATGGTCCGTCAACGGGTCGCCGTGCAACAAATACTATCCGGCGGACGACAACATGAAGCATTCCGTTTCTCGACATCTCAGCAGCGCTCACCGCCTTTCCCCAGCAGGCGGGAAAGCGACACAAAGGTGTCTGTGGTCCGGATGTACAAAGGCGCTCAAAATAGAGAGCATCGCGAGACATATCCTCACTGTACACCTGCACATTACGACGGTGTGCACGGGTTGTGGCACATCCTTTGCTCGCCAGGACTCTCTTCAGAGGCACATTAAAAACTCATGCGGGGCTGGCAGAGGAGAGCGGTGATGTGAAAAATAGGGGCTGCGTCCGCGGGACATCCGCAAGGCACGACGAGGATGTACAAAGTGGGTTCAAAGGTGCCTCATGATCATCCGACAATCATGGACTTGATGTCGCATTGTAAAATTTAATAACACGATGCCAAAATGCCAAAAGAACAAGGCCGACAAGGTTCTTGAATTCTGAAGTCTGCCGAGGTGACCGCCTCGCACAGTTGGAAAGGCGGCACGATACAGTATGCCCATTGCCCGTCTAGCGGATTACATGCGTTGCTGACAACGTTTTCCAAAGTCTGTCTTCTACCTCTTCTATCGTTTGTGACGGTGTGTTAAGGCTGGTCATGAAATACGCCACGTTTCCCAGTGTCCTGTAATGTATCCCGAACGGTGCACCGCCAGGTGCTGAGCTCAGAGCACCATGGTCGTCAACGGCATTCTCGATGGACTGAAGAACTCCTCGGGCGAAATGAGACGCATAACCTACGTGATCCCGTTCAGCAGCATGTTAACCGTCACGCAACGCATCCTACCGGCGTTCTCATCCCTGAATTTGATCACAAGGACGGTCCCCATCGCCATCGCCTCGTCCACGACGTCGAGACGCGAGACGGAGTGGACAAAGCTTGGGTCCCAAAAGCTCCAGACCAGGGCCGTTTCCGGTCGCGCGTCACGACTCCATTTTCCTCGGGCCGTACGCCATGCGTCGTGCTGAGAAAGTTGCTCGATCATGTCGAGTGTCGTGTTTGCGACCTGACACCCTACCGCATGCGCGGTATAGCTGTGACCGTGTAAAAGGGCGTCCGCTTTCGATGGTCCGTTGAAGGCCTGGAACACGCGCTCAGAGGCGAGCGTGACACAAAGGGGGACAACCCCGCCAGTGAGCACTTTTGCGTAAACAGCGATATCCGGATAGACGCCAAGCATGGGCCCAAATGTTTCCACGCCGAGGCGGTACAGGCCAACGAAAACTTCGTCAAAGACCACGGGGAGAGGGTTGTCAAAGAGCGATGTATCGCGAACCGCGTCGATCAGGACGCGCTGGAAAAGAGGATCGACAAAAATCATTCCTCCAGCACCCATCACCATGGGCTCTAGGACAAGTGCAGCTAGCTTTCGCCTTCCCTTCTGGAGAGCTTGCAAGGTATTTTTTACGTGGGTCTGGTAAGCGTCAGCAAGGGGCGAGCCGATTCGGCCTCCGACATCGTACAATCCATGCAGGTCATCAAACTGGACGGAATGCGCAGATGCAGGTATGGAGGATGGGACGGTCACGACGACGCTACCATCTTTAATCGAGACGGTTGGCGGTTCGAACCAGAAACCTTTGGACTGGTGCCATTCACAGGTGTAAATGCCTTCTTCCGTTGCGTCCATCGCTCCTATCGTATCCCCATGATAACTCCCCTTCAGGCCGATGATCCAAAGATCCTCCTTGTCGCTGGGATCAAGGTCTTTTTGGGGGATCGAGAATGATCTCAGAGCCATCTTTAATGCAACTTCCATGCCAGTCGACCCGTTATCGCTGAGGAAGGCGCGGGAAGCCCAGCCTACACCAGGTCCCTCATGAACGAGACGCTCCGCGAGTTTTAATGCAGGGAGATGTGTCGCTTGCGGAAACATGACGTGCCCGTAACGCCCGGCGGCATTTGCGGCAGCCAAAGCAAGCGAGGGAGAAGCGTGTCCGAAAGTTTGTGTCCACCAGGAAGCGGATCCATCTAGCTTTGGTGCAAGAAGGGAACCGGGTGGTGGTGCTGAAGATGAATCGTAGACGCTGAAGAAATCTGCCCATGCGCTATCGATCACGGTGACGTCCTTTTCAGATTGGATTAGACCATGCTGCACGAATGGCCACCAGACGGTATCCAACGTCCGACGGGGCATGGAATCGAGTTCTTCGACACGACGAGTATGCCGTTCGTCTAAGTGATGGACGACGCGGCAAATCTCGCTGTCGAGGCTCCCGGGAACCAGTTTCGCATAGTAAGATTCTGTAGCGGGGATGTCTTCGTTGGAATTGCCCTGGAGAGGCGGAGGAGGGTCGAATGATGTGACATGCACCCCACGCTCCGCAAAATAAGGCGAGAGGTACTCGTAGTTTCGATAGTAGTCATCACGGAATAAGAGAATCGCGTCTACGATGTAGCCACGCAGGACCAGCGACTCGTAGGATGATATTGTTGACGAGATTCCGCCGAGTTTCGAGTCCCCAACCAGGAGGGTAGGAAGAAAGAGTGGCCTGTAACTCTCCAGCTGTGTTGTTCCAGACAGGGTTGGACTATGCACCCCTTCAGTATACGTCAAGATTAGGACCACACAAAAACCAATACCACAAGTGCACTCGGAGCAAGTCTCACCTCCAGCGGTTTCTACATACATATGACCGGGTTTGCCCGTCCGGGCGCATGCACGAATATATTCGGCGACTGCGTTCACAAAAGTCTCGTCAGAGGGTGCTGAGGCCTACCTAGCTTAATGGATGAAAATGAATGTTCTTCAGAGTGTAGCTCACCTCAAGCCCTGATTTTTGGGATGCCATTCGGACCGCAAGATGAGGACTGACAGGATCATCGTACCGGAACAAGCAATGGGTGTTAACTAAATGCCGATGGGGGCCGGCATACCGTTCGATATGTCTAGTGGACCATCAGCAACACACGGCCTGGAATAGAAACGGGTCAACGTACGCATCGTCAGCATCTTGGGGCGCACCTGTGCTGACAGGTTTTAAATAGAATGTATTTTGGTTTGTCAAGGCGGAGGCGCGGATGAGGGCGGTAGTGATAACCGTCTTCCCGACGTCGGTGTTCGCTCCAAATATCTGGTGAATGCGAAGGTGTCTGTAAAGATGGCTCATATCATACCCCGTCGTGGACTGGAAATGAAAGAGCTGAAACCCGCAAGTTACGTCCGAGAGAACGCGATTAGCTTAACTCCGTACTACGGCCGAAAATACATCTGAGACGGGTCTGGTAATATCTACAGGCGAGGCACGCCTACGCAACTAGTGAAGGGAGTAAGAATACGATAAGACATGACCAGATGTCTTGGAGTGTTGCACATAAGTACTGGTAACTAAGAGTGATCAATAGTATACATCACGAATGTATTCCCGTGCCCATGGACCGAGTTCATTGTCTGCGATGGGAATAGTGATGCCACAAACGGCAAAGTGACGAGCTACGCTTTCAGTGGCGACGGAATCCGCAGAGCCGACGTAGGGGACATAGCTGAGTTGAGGAGAGACGCTAAAAGCCTCTCTCCTAAGGATATTCTCATATCTTCCTGGCTCAGAGAAGAGTTCTGTAACCACCGCCATGAACTTTTGGCGGGCTTCGCGGGAGTCGGGGTCACTGGGGAGTACGACGGGGCGAAGACGGGCGACGGTCCGACTGGCTCTCATGTCAGTTGTGAACGGCCTCCCATCCGCATCGCGTCGGATGCCTTTGGGACAAGAGCTCGGATTGGCGGCGTAGTACGCGACCCAACATTCGACGGGGTCCTCGAGACGAGGATTGTTTAACGGAAGGGGGAGTTTGGAGATGGAGGTGGGATGCTCCCAATCGGGGGTACGCCAGGCTGAGAGAAGGTAGCGTTGAACTTCGGTCTTTTGCTCCCTAGGAGTTCTATGAGCTTCGGAGCACAAAGCCTTGACTTTGGTCAAGGCTTGGTAGTTGCCGGGCTGATGGGCCGCCTTAATGAGGGACTGGATCTGCTTGATGCTCTTGGCGGGCTTGACAGGTTTTTGGGACTGGGGGATGACCATCTGCCAGGAGTGGGAAACAGGAAGTTCATCAACGAGCGACTGTGGCACGGGATCGTCGTCACTCTGGCCTGCAGACAATACGGCTGCAAAGGAGCGAGCAGCGACGCAATCTGGGAGGTGAGCCTGAGGAGATGCGGGGGTTGCCATTGGAGGAGAGACGTGCTGGTATAAAGACTGGAGGTCTGACACAGAAGACTGATCGGGAGGGGAGCTGGTGGAGGAGGGGACATCGGGTAGCTGTGGGAGGTCGGGTGGGGTGGGAAGCGAGTTTGAGAGGGGGGACTCCTGGGAGAGAGGCTCTGGGGGAGTACTAAGCTTGACCTGGAGTCGGTCGCGTTCTGCACGGGTGGACTCTAGCTGGGCGCGGACAGACAAGAGCTCCTCGCGAGCCTGGTTGCGCTCGAAACGATAGCGCTCAGCACTGTCACGGAGCTCACGCTCCTCGTCCTTCTGGCGTCGGACGCCGTCCGAGACACCCTTGTTGTAGACGTCCTCGCGAGCGCGCTTCCGATCCTGGAATGCGATCTGGAATGCGGGCTGATGCGGGGAGTAGCTCGCATCTGCGACGTGCTTCATGTATGCCGTGCAGACATCGCAGCCAGACGGGTGCACGATACCGTAGTCCTCGAGGAACTCCCAAGGAGAGAGCAACGTTGGCACGCCGCGACTGTCTCTGATGGACGCACGGAACGGCTCGTCGGCGCTGGACAGCGGATACATTTAAAATCGTACGAGCAAAGAAAAAAAAAAAAAAGACACGGTTATCTGCAAAATCCAACATTAAAAAAGAAGAAAAAGCGCGGGCTGATATCCTCCGCACCACGCGGACAACGCCTGGCTTTGTTTGCTCTTGTTAGGATCAAAAGTTGTTTGCCAGTATTTGTTCCAGTGGCTTGCTAGTACCAAACCTTATTTTCCCCATCTCATCTGTCCTCCTCCTCCTCAATCGTCACTCATCCCCCGACGTTCACGATGGCATCAAGACCCACCGTCACCGTGCAATCCATCTCAGGAGGTATTTCCGTCTCCTTTTTCTCCTCGTCTCCTCATCCCATCGCCCAGAATCCTCCTCCTCCGTCCCTCTCCCCGCCGTATTGACCGCCCCCATCAGGCTCGATGTCGTCGCCCAGGTTCACAGTCAGTCCCACCCTCGTCTTGCTCGCTCCCAGTTCACCCCCTCTTAGAGAGCATCGCCAAGAACAAACGCCAGGCTTATGCCGTCAGCGAAAAGGCCGGCCACCAGACCTCGGCCGAGTCCTGGGGCACCGGTCGCGCCGTCGCCCGTATTCCCCGTGTCGGTGGTGGCGGAACCCATCGCTCCGGCCAGGTACCTTGCTCCCCTTCTTCCTTCTATCCCGCCTCACTATCGCACCCAGGCTGCCTTTGGTAACATGTGCCGTGGTGGTCGCATGTTTGCACCCACCAAGACTTGGCGCAAGTGGCATGTCAAGGTGAACCAGAACCAGCGTCGCTTCGCTACCGTGTCTGCTCTCGCTGCCTCTGCTCTCCCTTCCCTCGTTCTTGCTCGCGGTCACCGCATCGAGCAGGTTGCCGAGGTCCCTCTCGTTGTCTCCTCCGACGTACAATCCTTCAAGAAGACCAAGGAAGCAGTCACCCTCTTGAAGAGCATCAACGCCTACCCTGACGTCGTCAAGGTCTCCAACTCACGCAAACTCCGCGCTGGAAAGGGCAAGATGCGCAACCGCCGCTACCGCCAGCGTCGCGGCCCTCTCATCGTCTACAGCGAAGACGACGGTATCGTCAAGGCGTTTCGAAACCTCCCCGGTGTCGAGCTTGCAAGCGTCAAGAGACTCAACCTCCTCCAGCTTGCTCCCGGTGGTCATCTTGGCCGTTTCATCATCTGGACCGAAAGTGCTTTTTCTCTTCTTGATCAAGTCTTTGGGACCTTTGACACCCCATCCGTCTTCAAGAAGGATTATGTGTGAGCATCAACGCTTTGTTCCATATCTTTCGCTCATCTCGTTACCTTCCTAGTCTCCCTTCCGCAAAGATCACCAACCCCGATGTTACCCGTCTTATCAACAGCTCCGAAATTCAATCCGTCGTCCGCCCAGCCAACGCAAAGATCCAGAAACGCCCCTGGACACAAAAGAAGAACCCCTTGGTCAACAAGGCAGTTCTCTTCCGCTTGAACCCTTATGCCAAGGTCCTTCGCCGACAAGAACTGCGTACGTACTCCTCCATCTACCCGTGCATCAATTCTCATCGTTTCTATCTCTAGTGCGTCAAGCCCAAAAAGAAAAGAAGGAAAAGAAGACTGGTTCCGTTGCCGGCGAGGCATTCCTCACTACACTCTTCGCTCCTTAAAGTGGTTGCTATTATTTCGTCCTATGGCCCGCATGCCGTATGTGCATCTATGTCATGCCTGAAAATACATGAGGAATCCTTGTTGATCTTGACACGAACACTCGTGGCTTTCACCGCAACGGTTGGAATCACACAATTAGCTCGAGATTAAGATATCATTCCAACATTAATGGTATAACACAAACGGTACGGAAGTGGATCGTGGACAACGTAACATAAAAGCACGCCAGCGCACGTTTCTACTTGTTCATGACTTTGAACCCGTGCCGTCATCATCCCGAGTGCACCGCATGAACACAATGGCATCGTGTCACAAATGTTAGATTCAGAATGTCACGGGAACTTGATTTTTCTCCGGGAATCCAAATTGACCCTCGGTCAAATTATTGAGTCTGTCCTCCTCTTTATCAAGGTCACGAACACAGAACCAGAAGATGATTCCAGTGACCGCAGCCAGAATGGCGACGCACGCATAGTTCCAGACAAGTAATGGATCGGTGGACAATGCTGTTCAAAGAAGGTTAGACGCGACTTGCTAACATCATTACGCCGAGGATGATGACTGACAAACGAAAGCCTCTCCGATCGCAGCTGCGACAGCGCTCGTAAAGAGGAACAGGGACATGACAAGCGAGCGCATGTTCTTTGGCGCCTTGGTGAACGCGTATTCGAGTCCGGTGATCGAGGCAAAAATCTCGCTGAGCGCGAGCAGAACGTAACTGGTTGAACGTGTCAGTCTACGCGATCACCGAGGGCTACATCGCTTACGATCCGGTCTGGATCCAGACGTTCAACGACGAGACGAGCGGGTTCCCTGCAGAGTCTACGCAAGTACCCGCGTAAGAACCGCATGGGTTCGTCTGGTCGTACGTTCAGCACCGTCGCGTCGAGACAAAACTGCGATGGCTTGCCTTGTAAATGTAGTGCTGGACGACGGCCGCCCAGATCATGGCTGCAGTGCCGGTACCGAAACCCCAGGTGATCTTCTTGAGAGCACTGAACCTCCAGCCCCTTCTGACGAGCGCAGGGTATACCTGAGGAGAGATGATCAACTAGATCGGAACGATGAACCGTCGAGACATACCAGCAAGTCGCAGATGGGAATGAAGATGATGAGCGCAAAGGGGTCCAAGTTCGACAAAACATCGTTTGGTAGGCCATGGGTGGACATGGTGGCGGCTTGCGAGGTCAGATTGTTGTTCAGCTGGTTGTAGCACAGCCCTAGGAACATGGGGTCGAGGTAACGCGTACAAGGAAGGACGAATGCACGTACAGTAGATCGGGAACCAGACAAAGACACCGCACGCTTTGAAACCGCGTCGGACTTCATCCACCCAGTTGTCGTCGAACTGCATCCACGCGGGTTTCTCGCCAACCACCTTCGAGGGCTTCGCGCTTTCCCAAAAGTCGTCTGCAGTGAGTTGTTTGATACATCGGATCGGATTCCAACTCCAGCGACCCTTTGCGGCATACCGCCAGAGACGTAGCGAAACGCCCAACACAGAACCGTTGGGGGGCGAGACGCGGTACCGTCCATGACCCATCCAGAGGAAGAGCGGTGAGATCAGAAAAAAGATAGTTGGGAGTGTAAATGCGAGCCAGTAGCCCACGTACTTTCGGATGAGCGATTAGTACAAAGTAGCGAGAAGCGCTCAACTTTCTCACCTTTTCCGCATAGACCATGCTAACTTGCCCGATGAGTGCGCCGATGTTGATGAAAAGATAAAAATACTAGATCAAAGAAGGCGGGTTAGGTAGCCAAAGTTATGATGGAGACATACGCACCATATAAATTCTGGATGTCGTCAACGTAGGATCGACAATAACACGCTCTCCAGATTTTGTGATAGCGATGAACGGCTTTGTGCGTCGGTACTGCTCCGCGACCAACGGCGAGATGTTGGACTTGAACCCACCAGTGCCTGTGCCTGTGACAACGAGAGATAGGATGAACAGTCCGGTCGATGCTTTTCCGCCGATGATACCAGGGATTGCAGAGATGATCATGATGACATGTCCAAGCAAAGCCAGGGCCACGCTCCAGCAAATGGTTTTGTAACGTCCCCAGTAGGTGTCAGCAATGTAGGCGCCGGCGATTGGACAGATATATGCCCTAGGATGTTAAGTCACGCGGAGGGCAAGAATGCTGACTGGGACCAAATCCATACCAAAACTGATAGAAGGTAGTCAGTCCGGTAGACATCTGTTGGCCGGCTCCGAGGGCACCAGACTGTCCATTGGCCCCACCGGCGCCGGTCTTGGAACCAAGCGGAAGTGGTTGCTGAATGAAATTTACCTGTCAAAGAGGGAGCTTCATGAGCCGGACTACGCGGAATCACAATCTGGCGGGTCATCTTACAAAGACGGCGCTGGAACCTTTCAAATGGAAAACAGCTGAGGATAGACAGGACAACGAAAGACCAAATCTGCATACCATAAAACTGAAAACGTCAACAATCAGAGGGACTCATCTCCCGCAGATGATCAATGGACGTACCGAGAATCGTTCAGCCAACTCAACGATGGCGATCACTGGAAATGATGTCAGAGAAATATGAGTAAATGAAGACATCTCTGACTGTATGCGGTCCAAGGAAGGGCGTCAGATACACGACGGAGAGTGGCCAACTCTTCTTCCGACGGAAACTCAAGACCCTCATGGGCACTATCGTGGTCGACATCTGTGGTTATCAGGTCCTTTTTTTCGAACGAGAGAGCCGACGAGAGAAGACGATCATCTCCTGTTGCCGTGCTAACGGGAACGTCGTGATCAAGCACCAGACTGGCCATCTCGTTGATCGAAGGCAAGAGCGGTCCCAGTCCAAGAGGGATCCAAGAATGTTAGCCTTTTTAGTTCGCCTCCACTTTAAAAGCGTTTCAGGGATGACACAATCTTGCGCTGAAACGGTCGCATGACCCATGGCGATAAGCATCCACATGAGGTTTGATCGCGTCAAGATTCCAGTATAGTGATGGCCATGCGCTCAGTGGCAGGAGGTACACTCCAGCCCGGCTTGTTATCGCCTGTAGTAATGTGGCGGTTTACTGGCAACGCGTGTCTAGCCAAACGATACATCACAGGTGTAACGGCTACATTAATCCACATCAAAGATATTATCCATCGCTTCCGCATACAAACTGACCGGGTAAATGAGAAGACCGTCAAGAGTGCGAACAGGAAAAAAAGGAACATAGATCCTCAACAGCCATGCCCGTACGGCGTGGTGTCACCTTGAACGGAAACGGAAGAGGATGGCTGGGTTATATATAGCAAGGTTCTATCACCTGAAGTCGGACCGAACGGATAGATCAAACGACGCACATCGCAATCCCACTTGACCACTGTGGCTCAAAACAAATTTCGTTTCCATCCGCGTCTATCGCTTTGGAAAAGTTGAACAATGTGAGCATCCCAGATACGGCATACCAGACGGAGGCGTCGGCGAGGTGTCGTCCAACACATATCCTAACAGGTTAATTTAGGGTCCGCTATACACGGAGCAAATTCAACGCGTGTTCACCTTCTGCCAAATCCGAATGCAAAGTCGATGGTGTCTTGAGTTAGATTCCCTTCTGCATCCAAGAAGCGCTCCGGAACGAAATCAAACGGCTGCGGATATCTCGTCTCATCATGTGCCATTGCCCTGTGCTATGTGGTCGTAAAACAATTACCAACAGCGCTTACCCTAACGCACCAGACATTTGGCATCACAGTGGATCCTAGAATGAAGTGACTCAGATGGGTTAGAAGCTTCACAGGGAAGGTAATACCCTTAGGAATATAGTAACCCTCGTAGACGTCGTCTTCCGTTGTAGCGTGCGGGGTCGCTACAAAAGGTATCATAAAGTCTCGGAAATGGGCATCACAATGGTATACATCTTACAAAGAGGTAGGACGGGGTGCCACCGCAGCATTTCTCGGAGGATAGCATCAATATACTTCAATGACGGTCTGTCGCCCCATACTGGCAACCTCGAAGGTCCTACGATGACATCGATGATACTCTGCGCTTTCGCTTGAACCTGGGGGAAGAGAACCATCGCCAGAATGAATACTTGAAGTGTCGATGCCGTCTACATGGCACGTGATTACCGTCCACCAAGTCAATCACCGAGTCACCTACAGTCTCTGAAGCAGCTGCAGAACATTATTGCATGTTGGAATGAAAATAATATGAGCCGGTGTGATGCTCACCTCCAAAGGCAGTGGCCGAGGTTTCCTTGATCGCCTGATACAACTGTTGTTTATCAGAATCGCTGACCTTCATTCGATCCAAAGCATCGGAGACCATTGATGGGCCTGCTCTTCTCTCTTTCTGACAGAAAAGTTCAAGTGGGGCCAACCAGACACAAAAGAACCAACCATCCTCTCCACGACGTATTCAAACGGTGTGTCCACCCACTCTTTGGACCACTTTCTTGACTGTGCAGCTTTCTTGTGGATGCCCATTCCAGGGACCCATGAAGGAAATGATAATACTTGTGGGTACTCAGCGTAATATTTTTGGTGAAAGCCGGAAGACCTACAGAATGGGAACACGCTGAAGAACGCAGCCACCTCGGGTCGCACCTCTTCAAGGGCTAATTTCAAGGCCCTGCCGACAGAATCCACCATGGGGTCATATTTCGGCATGGTTTCATAGTCGTAGAGTGCCGACATGATTATGGATGATGAGTAGCTGATAGGCTCTCAGATATGGGATTCCATTCAAAAAAAAGAAAAGGCACGGGACATACGTATGAAGATGCCGAAAGCAGGCTTCCGGATCCTCCAACATAGCCCATAGTAGCTGATGTGACTTGCGTTGTTGCATTGGACGATATTTGGGCACGGCTTCAGCTCTGAATGCCTGATGGAAAAGTCTTCTGTGTTGCCGCCATCTGTCCCCGTAAGGCAGCAACACTGTGTTGAAGTCCAAACCGAACCTATGAGTATTAATTGTGAATGCGAGGCAGCGCTGTGGTCAAAATCAATATACAGCGCATTCGTCGGGATTTCAGGTCGATCAGAATAGATGTTGGAACGTTGTTCTAGGAGCCTTCTAGCGACCTTCTCCGAGCTGATCACGATGATCTCCTTGTTGAAAAATCTGGAGTAGACAAGGTCACCTGTACAGAGTGTCAGCCATCACTCAGTATATCTTTGTAGGTGGTATCACCGTAGATGTTCGCCCACTCCGTATAGGCGAACCAGGGCGCAGACTTGTCAATACCACAAATATTTCCCACTATCGGAAGAGGGGCAGGACCAGGCGGCAGGGGCAGTGGGGTACGTTTTTGCCTCCGTAGCCGGAAGTACCCAATGTCGAATGCGATAATACAAAGGACAGCAACGAGTAGCTGCTGCCAATTCGACACAGACATGAATGACAAGAACACAGAGGATAGAACTCAGGCCACCCACCGATAATTTTTTTTGTACTTACTCGGTTGTCCTTCGCGAGCAAACAAATCATGTAATGGATATTTATATGAGTATGTACTTACTTTTACTCCGTTTGTTGGGTCTCGCCTGGCATGTTATCGAAAGGTCTATGATGCAGATTTTGATGTCATGCACGGCAAGTCTTCTGGTTCATACAGTCAAGAGACGTGTGACAGCGTGTCATGTAATATCCGCAAGTAATGAGGCTGACCAGGACCTGAGGGCATCTAGCTTAGCGTCCGGTGCAGGTGGCCGGCGGCAGACCAAATTGAGAATCTGAACCAACCTTGAGCTTGAACATACTTTTCAGAACATTGATGCGACGTCCGAGGACGAGTCGCTGATCTGCGGCAACAATAAGTACGTCAGAGATTCAAAAATCCAATCCCCGCACTACAGCTTGAATGTCGCCCCCAGACCCCGAGGAACTCCAGCTATGATGGGAATCTCCAGGAGCCCTGCAGCATCTCCAATACTACCCCCGACATTCACAATGTGACAGCGAAACGCCAAGAAGATGAAGGCAGCCGCGCGATACTCGCGTTTCTCGGTAAACATGTAATAATTTGACCGTGGGCTCAACGCAGCGAATCTGAGATGGTTAGGTCAGTACTTGGCCAGGCAAACACTCAACTGATAACTGACGTCTTCCTCCTGATCGACAGGTAGACTGTCTATGTATCTCTCGAAGCCCAGTGACAGCCAGGGCAACGTCATGTAAAATTGCGGTTGGTTGTCTTTAGATCAAGTCACGAGAAGCAATGCTGCAAACACGTTGCTGCATGCAGTGGGGGATAGGCGTGGATATTATGCTGCAGACGCAGGTTGACCCGTAAACCATGCAAGGTCTTCCAACCTTCGAGTCTGAGTCACTCAATTCCTCGCCGCTGGCAGCCCACGCAATTAGTGCCGCGGCGACCGCTTCCGTCTTAATAGCAGGCATGTCTATGCCTACTTCTCGCTACCAAACCGTTTCGGTACGCTTTCATCTCTGCCATCTTCTTATTCATGTCTCATCATCTCAATCGCAAGCTGGTCGAAATGCTTCCCTTTGCCTCTTCCCTATGCATTCTCGCTGCTCTTGCTACTGGCTCCTTTGCCCTTCAAAGTAGCGCTAGTGTTTCTGCTTCCCCTGAAGCCAGCAAGTCTAGGATGTACTCGAGTGCCATCTCAAGCATCATTGCTGCGGTTACGCCGATGCTGGCGCTCATCTATTTCTGCCCATTGTACTTGCTCTATCGGCACTCGAAACGTCACCCACGGACTCTCAACAAGGTATCTGGTCTTCGTATTCAGCAGTATGGTCCACGTAAGTATAAGACTCCTTTGTCCCGCTTGTGGCGGCAGCCTTGTGGCTAACACGTGCAGCAGTTGTCTACATTTTTCTTCTTTTCAGCAGTCTAGCGCAGGTCGATTCGTCCATGTTGGGGTTTTGGATTACTGAATGACTACGATACGTAATATAGGTCGCTGATGCTACCTGGCTTTTACTACAATACAAGTACAACGACAACGCCCCCGATACGGCGACACGCACGGGAGTGCGCTTCCTGCTGTGAGTACACTTTGCTATGGGCGGCACAACTACATTTCCTTATTGACATCATGAAGGTTTGCAGGATGCTGGACCACCGTCACCTCCGGCACGTATACCCTTTTCTTTCTTGATCCTCTCTGGTCACGACGCCCGATCGCGTCCATTGGCACCCAAGCGGTATGGATACTCGTAACATGGGTTTTCTGGGTCGCGGGAACCGGGGTTCTCAACAAGTCCCTCCCTTCGCTCTTTATGAATAACTCTTGTGAAGGCATTGTCTATTGCGGGCAATTACAAGCATTGTTTGGTGAGTACAATCCTTGTTGCAAGGGCTGTCTTTATTGACCAAGCCCACAGCGCTTTCTGTTCTGGAAATGTGGGTATTTGGCGATAAACTTGACCCCATCGTTCTAACCTGAGCGCTTGATAGACTTACTCTGACATTTGGTATGATCGTTATCACATGGTTGGTTTGGAGGTCTGCGCGGTACGTCCGTCAACCGGTGGTCATCAGAGTGTCTCCAATATAACATGACATTGGGATGTGCCGGGTAGTAGGGGGTAAATATGAATTGTTCAGACATGGGCAACACCCTATTTCACATTGGATTATTACATGGTCTCTTGATACCCCCATGAAAACCATCTCACGTTTAGTGATATTACAAAAACCCTGGACGAATCCATGCCAGTTGATTATCTCTAGTTAACATCTTTGAGTGGCTTACACCTTACGTGTGGCGGTATACATGTGCAGAATCGGGGGGCACCCGATTGGTCGGAGCGGAATGGAACGGGACAAACCGGCTTGATCGGGAGCTGAAATACGAAAAAAAATACAAACTAACTCTTTACCACCGACCAACCACTTCAGGCTTAACGTTTTATCTGTTTCCTCCCTAATTTATCTCCATGCCTTACGCCCCTGGTTTGTATAACCTCTCTCAGCGAAACTAGTGCTGACCACCGCGCAGGTGACGCTAAAAAGGGTGCCTCCCTCTTCACGACGCGTTGCGCACAGTGCCATACCCTCACCAAGGGCGGAGCCAACTTGGTTGGACCCAACCTGAACGGGTAGGAATGATTTGATGACAATGTCATGTTGGGCCTACCTACTCATTAATGCCCAGTATCTTTGGTCGCAAAACTGGTCAAGTCTCGGGCTACTCGTATACTGCTGCCAACGTTAATAAGGGTATCACTTGGAGCGAAGAGACGCTGTTCGAGTATCTCGAGAATCCAAAGAAGGTGCGACATTGTTTTGCCTCGCGCTAATTAATCATTGACGCATTCGCTCCCTAGTACATTCCTGGTACTAAGATGGCCTTCGCGGGCCTCAAGAAGGAGAAGGACCGGAACGACCTCATTACCTATCTCAAGCAGGAGGTAAGTCAGAAGTCATTCCTTTGCCTGACCAAATTTAATGCCGCTCTAATACCAGACCGCATAAATTTTCATCTCGCGGCCCTTACACATTTGATTCTTGCGCTACAGACTACATTACTTCGCTAAACCCTATTCCTTAGACAAACATTCTACGTAGCATATGCATACTCCCCCACTCAATTGACATAGATTCATTCATGGCACAAACACCACCGGCTTGGTAAAGTTTTACCTGCAAAATAATGGAAATGAACGCTTAAAACGAGCTAACGTTCCGTTACGTTCACAATAGCGAAGGTATCCGATTGGCTGACTGTCCAAAATCAGCTCAGTCACCTAGTAGGTTTGTCGGTACATTTTTCAAACTAACCAAATGGCACCATTTTCGTGTTGAACGGTGCGCTTAATCCACTGATGAAGTTCTTCAACGGTTTCATTACAGTGCATAAATTCAAACATGCGGTGCTGTTTGTTGCGTTCCCGCGGGTTTGCCCTCGCTTGCCGCACATGGCAAATGCGAGCACAGCACGTCCGCCAGACGAGGCTCGCTCTCGACGAACATGTCGCGTTCTCGTCCGGATACCACGGTAAGTCTGTCAACGGCACTATCTATCTGAGTGACACTGAGTTGTGAATTAGGGATCTGAATATTACATAGACTACACTAATGCTAGGGTGTGACGAGCTCAGGGAATCTGCAAGCTCCTGCAGACACGCCTTACCGATGGCCGTGATTTTGACGATGTCGATGCCATGCCAAACCAAATTCGGATCCGCCGAGGCGCGGCAAAAAAAAATGAAAAATGAAAAAACATACAAACAACAAACCGTCTGCTTTTCGAGCGCGTGCAATTTCAGACTGGCGATGACTGGCAATTCGACTCGGATACTGCTATATATTGCTACTACAAGTGGAACATAAGAGCAATGTAGAACAAAATACATGACATCGTGGCCGTAGGTATCATACAAATATGTGGGTATCGAAAGAGAGTGGTTCTCCATAAATAATACGAAGTTTTGTTGCCAGTCCTAGCGATTATGACGTAGTGGGGATCTTGAACATAGTCCGCACAAATGCCTCTAGATTTGGTACACGTTATGATTTGTCTTCATACACAATCAAGTACACTGGACGCACGGTATCATTGTGAAAAGTACCCATTTCTGCGGACGCTTGCTCTGAATCCTGGAATCAGTGCATCTGTTCCAACAAACCTTCATAATTCAAGTCCCACCAAATTTCTCCTGCAATCTACAAATAAAGTTTGACAAATAGTTATCCCGGACACTCATTCCCATACCGAGTGATACCCAGACGGTGGTGAAATTAGGTCCGGGGCATTTCGATATCGTTTATACGACTTTCCTACAATAACGCGACTGAGAACCATTACCCACAGAGAGGTACACTCCGAGAGATCGGAGACATAACCATCTGCCTCGGTTGTTTTATAAGAAACAGTACTGCAGACGATCTTTTAAAGACGCACTCGAGGAACAGCATGTGATGTAGATACCGTGACCAAATCTGGATTACAGTAGGAACAGAGTCGACCCAGGTGTAATTATACATACCGCTTGAATGAATTCTTTGAACCTACTAAGTGGATGAGAGCAATTTACAGAAGCAGACAAGGGGACTCACTACAATTGCTCACATCGAATGAAGTGCGCAGAATGGAGCACAGATAACATTCTTTGAGGTCGCAGAGTAGCATGCTGGCCGAGGACACCCTTAAAAGGCAATCACGATTGGTACCGTGGAAATGGAGCTTTTCATTAGGTTGTCCGCATATTTTCAGTGAAAGAAATGGTATCCAACTTCTTCGATTTATGCATTCCTTCCTGTTCAACCACACAGGTTGAGCCGATCTGGACTGACCTGAATGGTGGGATGAGTCGCTTCCGCTACTCCGCATTCACCGGGCCCGAATGAGAAGAGTGAACTCCGTTGTGCAATTGCTAGGCTCGATGCTCTCGACTTCAGGTCCGTCAACGGTGCGGAAGCCGAGGGAATGCTGCAAACCGTTAATGACTTTCCCCGCGCCAGCAGCCAATTTCAGATTCGAGTTCCCCATGCCCAGATCCCCACCCTTGAAGAACTTCGAGACGTTATCAACTTGGAGAAAGGCTGGTATCGCTGGATTCGCCGAGTTAGTTCCTGGAGATGCTCGCGCACGAGATGGGGGATGGAAGCGAGGGGTAGACTATTAAAGGCCCGGAATGCATTGAGATGGCTTGGATTATGGGCTAAGTCAGGCACTTCGATGGCCATAAGGTTCCCTACATGTTGGCTGGGTTGACGCGAAGGCTGAAAAACCCGTTAATATTAAGGATGGACATAGCCGTTATGAGAGAGATACTGAAGCACACGGCCTGGGGTCAGCGTGGTCACAGGCAGGTTCTTAAATCGCGCAATTACGTAGTTCGATTGACATCGATTCGTTGATAAGGCATAAACAATGCTCGCCAGGTTGTGTAAACGTTAAGTTACTTGGTTCCATTACAACGTGAATACATATCAAGTACAGTGCAAGTACAAAGCATAATTTAAGTGGTGCGGCACTGTACACGCATGTCTCGCCAGGTCGCTCTTATGAGTCATAAATAAGCAGATACGACGGTCTGATTGCATTCTCCGTGTAACAGACCAGCTCATCGTAATTCAGGGAACCTCCGACCGCAACCTCAGCAAGAACCTGGATCGTCCCGGCTGGTCAACACTGACGAACAGACTGGGAACACCCATCTGGACTTACTGAGTCATACCCGACAGGAGGTGACGTCAGCGCGGTGTTGTCATGTGTCATTTTGTAACCTTTCCCAACGACAACTTTGTTGAGGAGGATAGCCTTGTATTTCGAAGGCTTTACATTGTTCGAGTAATCATTGGATTTCGAGGAGGTCGAGGATGTATAGATGCCTGCACCAAATCTGTCATGATTCATAGTTATAGGACCGTTAGCCAAAGGAAACTAATCACTTGCCTGCCCCAGCCAGTCTTCTTGCCGAAAAGACTCAAACTGTACGACGTACGGATAATGCCACACAGAGAACACGATGCAGACGAGCAGAGGTTCGCGTTCCCGTGGTCCCCCAAAAGACATTCCCGTGTCGTTCCGTGCCAACGACGATTCTCATTCCCAGCAGACCGTCCAGCAGCGACGAACTTGCCTCGGGATTCGACAGACGCACTGTCAACGACCAATCCTAAGTAGGCGGAAGTGGTGTCGGATTTGATACTTACCGATGCGCTTCATACTTCGAAATGGAGGTAGGATGCCCAATGACTTTGTACACGTGGCGGACAGTTGGACAAGGCGTCTGATGACGCCACGAGGTCTTGAACTGGTCAGCAACTAGATGATATTAGACCTCTGGGCACCGGCTGGGTTGGTATTGCATACCACTTTTGAATGTGTCATGGCCATTGGGAACTTCAATCATAAGAGGCGCGCGCTTTTCCGCCTTCGCGGAACATGCCTGGCTGCAAAAGTGGCCCTTCTTAACGGCTTTCCCGCAAAGTAGACAGCCGTTCTTCACTGGTCTGGAGCGCAGAGCCGTAAGTATTGCATTGACTAGATCGAATTGCGAGCATACGGACTTGGAGGGTCCTATGGGAGCTCCTCCTGCGATACCTGCAGATTTTGCTTGCTGTGCGCAAGTCTTGCTGCAGAAAGAATGAGTCGTCTTCCCATCGTTGTACTTTGGTTGCTTGTGACAGTACTACACAGCATTGCGTCATCATTGTGGGGTCCACATAGACAAATAACAACAAGTGGTAACGTACGTCACACATGTTGGCTTTACGCGTGTTGGTCTTCGCGCTCTTTCCCCTGGCGGGAGGGTTACCAGTCTTGTTCTGAATCTTGGCTGCACATGTCTTGCTGCAGTATGAGTGGGTCTTCGTCCCATCGGAATATTTGGGTTTCGCGTGGCAAACCTGCAAGGAAAATTAGGGAATGGACACTACACGCGTCAAAAGAGTGGCATACATCACAAAGACTGACTGCGTTCGTCGTGGCTTGTCGAGTGGGCGCAGCATTAAATGGGGGCTGCGGTTGCGGGGGTTGGGCCTGCGGGGGCTGGCCCTGCGAATGTGCCTGGGCCTGTGCAGCCAGGTATTGACCTGCCATTGTTCCGAGCACAGAGAGTGCAGCGTGCATAGGCGGAAGAGCAGCACTCATATTGAATTAGGTAGCAGAGATGGTGGAGCTTATGGACAAGATTAACGCGGGCTGAGAGTGATTGCTCGCCAGGAGCAACTCGAATGTGTGGATAAGACAAGAAGGGTGGTCGATGATATGCCGGGAGAGAGCGTGTTTTATACCCACAGAATGAGTGCACAACGCACCGTAGGCGACACCTCGAGCAACGCGAGTAGCGCGTGTTCTCCGCGAGGGGCAGTTAACTTCGTGGTTGGCAAATTTTCGCGTTTTCACCGCCATTGTTTGTTGTGAGTTGCACATCTGCAGCTGCCGAGGTACAGCTCACCTCGGCTGCCACACCCTGACGCACCTCCAGATTGTAATGAACACGTGCATGTTCTACACTGCAATTGTAGTACGCTGTGATCCGGACATTTGATCAGCTACATTCTTGACCGCATAAGGCTCGTGAGTCGTAGGCCAACCAAATTACAGCGCACAGTACGGCATGTTGTCGGTGGCTGTGCATATGTCAGTTTTTTAGGTACGCAGGAGCTATCTATATTGAGAGTGAGAGGTGGAGTGGGGTGAATTTTTTTTATTCGGTGGAAGTGGTCGTAACTTGGATAGAATGGTCAGTCGCCTCTGTGCTGTGTGATGAGCCTTAGCTGTTCTTTCTTTTCGTTTTTTTTTTTCGAGGGGTGTGCCTCTGGAATAGGGATTTACGGTCGTAAAACATATGATACGTCGTGGGGGGGCAGTTCATAATAGATTTCGAGCGTATGTGCTTCGCCTTGCCCTACCTTGTGAGCGTGAGAAAACCGTCCACAGATTCAAGGAGCCAGTTCTACTGCGACTGTGCGACTCTACTCACACGTACACTAGTATCTGGCGGTCGCAGCACGGTCTCCGACTCCCCGTGGCCTCACAGATTCATTTCCGGCTCGCATGAGAACCGGCGGATCGTTCCGCGCGCCGACTCGGGTGCAATTTCACAATCAACTCGAATTCGATACCGTTATTGTGACTACAAGTGGGACTAGAAGTAATATACAACAGAATACATGAAATCGTGTGCGTGTCTATCATACAAATATGTGGGTATCAAAAGAGTGTTATCCCATAAATAATATGCAGTCCTGCTGCAAGCTTTGGCGATTACGACGCAATGGGGGTCTTGAACATAGTCCGCACAAATGCCTTCAGATTTGGTACTCGCGGTGGCTTGTCTCCATACACGATCAGATACGCTGGACGCACGGTATCGTTGTGATAAGTGACCGTTTCTGCGAATACTTGTTCTGAGTCCGGAAACAGTGTATCTGCTCCAACGAACCTTCATAATTCAAGTCCCACCCAATTTCTCCCGCAATCTACAAAGAAAGTTAGACGAATAGTTATCCTTGGCGCTATTCCCATACCGAGTGATACCCAGACGGTGGTGAGATTAGCTCCGGGGCATTTCGATATCGTTTGTACGGCTTTCCTACAATAACGCGGCTGAGAACCATCACCCGTAGAGAGGCACACTCTGAGAGATTGGAAACATAATCGTCTGCCTCTGTTGTTTTATAAGAAACAATGCTGCAAACGATCGTCTAAAAACGCACTCGAGGAACAGCATGTGGTGTAGATGCCGTGACCAAATCTGGATTACAGTGGGAACAGAGTTGAGCCAGGTGTAATTATACATACCGCTTGAATGAGTTCTTTGAACCTAATAGGTGGATGAGAGCAATTAACAGAAGCGGACAAGGGGACTCACCACATTTGCTCACATCAAATGAAGTGCGCAGAATGGAGCACAGATAACATTCTTTGAGGTCGCAGAGTAGCACGCTGGCCGAGGACTCTCCTAAAAGGCAAGCACGGTTGGTACCGTGGAAAAGGAGTTTTTCGTTTCCTCGTTTGTCTTTGGCTTTGATAGTGGCCTGGACTTGGTCCCTAAGTATAAAATAAGGTTAGGGGTGGACCGATACAGAGCAGAGTAGACACACCTGTATTTCAGATAGTGATCGAGTACGGGTTCCGGCCAGAGAACCCTGAAGATATACTGAATGCTGGGTCTCACTTTCTTTCTATGACGCCACCCTTTGACAAAAAGGTGCTCTACTATATTTATAATACGCATCAACCGTTTCCGTACTAGTGGGCGGATGATGATCACGTACCTTCGGCGAATTTAGGGCTGTCCTTATCGAGACGGACCAGCCGATTCCGTCGACCATTGGAGATGTTGATCGGATTCCCGAGAGAAAACTCGTCGGGGGGTATCAATTTAACCCAATCATCCTTGTGGGGAGCTGCCATGATCAGATTGAAATGAGACGGGATTTGTCAGTGAAGAAAAGCAATGGGGGATGAATGCAAGATTATAAGTTGTCTGTGGTAAACCTCGCCTCTACTGCACCTCCTCGGCACAGATAATGTAACTGGAGGTCCCCACGTCGTACATGTTCATGCTACCAGCGACGTGGACAATTAGTCAACTTGAAACGCGGCCTTCGTGATTCATTCTTGAACCATCACAATTAACGTGATACGCGTACCTCCATTTTGCAATTCAACAATATCTGCTTAGATTGGTGCTGTGCATACCAGACAAGCAGCACATGGAGTTAATCCAGTGTTTACCATGCAGCGTCCACGCTGTTGATGGAAGTTGTGTCTAGGCTGTCCAAAAAAGGTAAGTAAGATAGATGGCGTAAAGCGCAGCTTCAAAAACACGTTGTAACTGGCTGGCATGTCGTCCGTGGCATAACCAGTGAGCTGGGGCTCATCTAAGCTTTGATTCGGTCTAACTCTCGGCCTCCTCGTGGCTAAGCCGCAATCCCGAAATATTTTTAGCGTAAGGGGATGCAAACTACATCGCCTTCTTGGAAGAGCCTTAAAAGAGACTCCCCGTGAGTGTTGTGAAAGAACTATCACTGTCCGAACACCCCCTGACACGTTAATCTCTCCAAGATTCTCTATTTACTCGCTGCAATATTTGTGATCTCGTTCGGAATGCTAGACACCCGGCGAATCATGAAACTGTTTGGACTCGGAGGATCGCCAACTACACCTCAGACACCATCGGGTAGACAAAGACCAAGGCCTGTTACGCAGTACTGTACCCCAAGGTGTGACGGGATGTTCTCCGCCGTCCTTTATTTTTCTCATACATTCCAGCAACTCCTACCTCACGCCATCATGTAGTGCTGCTAATGATGGTGACCCGGACTATCCCCCTCTTACGGCTCCTGTTGCCCCTACAGGTGCTTCCAAAGCTCCATTTTCTACGTCAAAGACGGCGCCGATTTTATTTTACGACAAGACCGACCCGTTCTACGAGTTCACAAACTTTTCGCAGCACGATATAATATACAAGGGGAAGAGGTATCCAACAAGCGAACACCTATTCCAGGCATTTAAGGTGCGTGTTTCAAGTATCGCGTTGCGTGTGCTGACCCTGATTGCCATTCGGACAGTTCCTGGATGACCATCCTGAGATCGCGGAGCGGATTCGTAACTGTGGTGAAAGAGCGATGTTGGCTTTCGATGAAGCGCATCGGCATCAGAAAAAGGTGCGTTCAGATTGGAGGCAAGTCAATATAGAGAAGGTATCTGTCGATTCCCTGTGGCGCGCGTACCTGAGTAAACCTTTTTTTTTTCGCAAACTTGCAGATGGAAGTCACTCTTCGCCTCAAATTTACGCAACATCCCGACCTCAAAGTACTACTTTTGGGAACGGGTGAGGCTGACCTATTGGAGGTGAGAAGGACCCGGTCCACACGCCCTGTCCCGGGATTCAAATGAGATTTTAGAACTCCCCGCGTGACTATTTCTGGGGAATCGGTGCCGATCACTCTGGTCGCAATGAACTTGGGAAAGCCCTCGTGAGGCTTCGAGAGGAATTGCGCCAGGAACAAGATGATCCGACTCACATCCCCACTGCCCGACGAGATGCCACTCGTTTCTCGGTTCAAGATCTCACGTCTCTTGTGCCCACTGGAACGATCTCTAACGTGGGCTCTCAGCATGTTTCCGTCCCGTCTGTCCTGGCATCTGGGAGCGGATCTCCTAATCTGCAGGTAACAATAACTTCGCCTCAAGGCAACGGACTTTGCGAGGTACGTGCGCCTGTCCCAATGTATTTGATTATTTGATTAGCGGTTAATGTCGTATAGTTGTGCCAGGTAAGGCCC
The DNA here is from genome assembly GCA_038090395.1 of Boletales sp. KT-2023a. NCBI lineage: Eukaryota > Fungi > Basidiomycota > Agaricomycetes > Boletales > Boletales sp. KT-2023a. The sequence continues at coordinate 87,528 of JBBPMP010000003.1, forward strand.
AAGTTCCAAAACCATCCTTACTGCGGAAGAACATGCGCCACAGAAGCAACCAAGATGTGCAGCGTGCGTCTTCAGTCTCCGCCTTTTTCTTCATCTTCCCAATTTTGGGCGCTCTTTCTCAGTTTTGTCGCTCAAAGCCGCGCTTTGGGAAGCACCCCTACTGTTCAAGAACCTGCGCGGCCAAGGCGGGTAGGGGCGTTTGATCTCCCAACCTATTGATGCTGTCGACCTCGAGATTTGAAATTGGCTTTGATTATTGCAACACGTATCTTAGTGCCACCCTGTATTGTTATGCAAGCAAGCGTTTGGTATCACTACATCCAGTACCGGCGGAGCGCTGTACCGACACAGGATAATATGTTGATGACAACCAACAATTGATCACGGATACGGGACTGATATGACAACCGAGCGCTATTGAATGGATGTAAAGCGAGTAATTTCGAGAATCATAGGGATCAATCAGTACAAAGTTAAATGACACATTAGCACGATGATGAGTGTAAGACCTTTTACGGATGACAGAAACAATAAGTTGTATCTAAATGCACAGTGCTAAATAAAAGTCTATGATTCACTCGTCGGGATCAACAGAACACCCTATGGACAGGACACGTTTAATTCCATCTGCAGTAACAAATTTTCATGATCAGTGCTAAGGCAACTCAGAGCAGAATGTCCTTACTTCGAATGGGACTCATCGCCCGAGATGGACTGAGAGCCCTCAGAGAGCTGCGTGACCTCACTAGCTTTGCCAGACCTCCACATGTGCCCTCGTCTGAAGTAACATCGTAATGAATATTCTCACCATGCATATCGGCCACAAATGACGAAGGGAAGTTCGTAGGCGGAGTGAACACAAAGCGGCCATGCACATCCGGAGAAGCAGGCGGAGAAAGTAGCATAGCGATACTGGGACTGTCGGCCCCTGCAGAACCGGCTACACTCTTCTTCCTTCCCCTTCGACCACGGGGCGTCGAGGGATCCGTGGAAGGAGTTTTGTTTTTGATGCGCAAAGGTGGGGGACTAGTGAACTTGCTTGGGCCGCTATCAGAGACAAAAGATATCGCGGCGGTTGCTAGACTTGGAGTACTATGTCGAGGTTCCTGAGTACTCTCAAGTGGGGAGAGATGCGAAGGGAAGAGGCTGTCGGCTGATAGTTTTTTTGGAGATAAGTAGGTCGTAGAAGATTTATGTTGTGCTCCGAGGGATGATTTTGAGCGAGAGTGGATCTTCTTTGACTTCCTAAAATTAGAGGTATTGCGTTGCAGAGAGGATCCACTCGTGGTAGGAGGTGAAGAATCTTCGTATGTGGAAGCCATATCCGCGATATTGTGGATATGGAGGTGGTATTTGAGAGCGTCAACTCCCGACAGAATATCCGCACATCCTCGTCGGCGACATTGGACCTTATTTGTAGGTTTCAAACCTGCGTTATGCATCATGGCGATTGCTTGGTTTTGCTACGTTTGTCGCGTCAGTTAGGGACTCAATAATTCATTACATTCAGAAGAGAGGGCAACGCACAGCTTGAATGAGCGCCCCTCGATCGGCACGGCGCATGTGAATTTTGGGTTTTGGCCTCCACATCATATCCATGGTTGACTGCGGGTCGACTGGGGCGGAGATTGTATACATTGATCGCTGGTCGTCAGGGCCTTGAGAAAGCTCTTCGTTAATTTCCGTCGAGGTACATTCTGACTCGTGGTCACTAGCATGGATAGCACGATAATACGCAACAATCTGTTGTGCATCGCTGAGAACAAGAAGGTCTTCCGCACCCGTTACCAATGTGCTTTGAGCTGGACAGGGGAAGTTGTTGTCAGGGGCGGTGTTTTGCCGTCGCGAAGGGACGTCTGAATCGTCTTCGTGTTCTTGGTTTGTGGCATCACTGCACTGGACGGACACGACTTCTGGAACCTCGCAAGAAAAGAAGTGGGCGAAACGGCGAGTATCGGGTTTCGTGGCTTGTGTAGCGTGTAGATCGACGTGGTGTTCCGAGTTGGTGTCGCGAGATACAGGATTCGCGAGCTCGGATTGCATACTAGTTGAGGGAAATAGTATCCACTGTCAGTAGTCACGGTGACAATTTAGCTCGTGCTTGGGGGAGAGTTTATATGGAGGATAACGACTGACGCTTTGACATTGCAGCCAATGGGACAATGAGTGTCCACACTTGGTGGTATAAGTTCCACACCGAGGATGTCCGCGATTTAAAGGCAAAGGCAATGCAAGTTACCTCGCATAGAAACATGGTGCGCGCGTATTGATGCATGCGTTAGCCAACAGATCGAACTGGGCTGATTCGGAGCGGTGCATTGTCATTGTACGTACAACGCCGACTTGTGAAGCCACACCCTAGTATAGGGTTAGGGTTCCACAACAGTCACCATCCACTTTTTGAACGGACTCGCTTTTGCCTCGAAGCGTCGTATAATGGCCAACGTCTCTACGAACCTCTGCCTTCGCCGGACCCCTTGGAACACTGTCAGAAGCTACCAAGCCCTTTACATGCCCCCTTCTCGCGGATTCCAAACGAGCTCATTGTTGCATCGTTCACCTGCCTATCCAGGCCATATTCCCCTCAATGCTTTTGAAAATACAATTCTTACTGTGGGTTCCGCCCTCATGGCATTCCTGGACCCAAGACGCGGTGGTAGGCTTTTTTTTACGATGAGGTAGGATGTTTTCATTGTGTGCCCGCTAGACATGGTGGCAGCCCTTGGCGAAACAACTGCAGGCTCTACATTGCCAAGGTTGCGTGACATCATGCTTGGCTCTCCGGAAGGACGTAGGGTTTTGAAAAGCCGCCCACGTGTTAGCTCGAAGACTCTTGACTTGGAAAGGCTACGGTCACTTCCTGACGGGACTTTTGGAAGAGAATACATAAGATGGCTTGACGTATGTAATGTCACTCCTGATTCTCGGGAACCGGTTCGTTTTCTCGAATTCAGTTGTGTTGTTAGATATCCTCTCATGTATCCAGTAGGTTCGTTACATTGACGATCCAGAGCTCGCCTACGTCATGCAGCGATATCGTGAAACCCACGATTTCTACCATGCACTCTTTGCTCTTCGCGTCTCCGCCCTCCCAGAACTGGCCCTTAAATCTTTTGAGTTTGCTAATCTGGGGTTACCCATGACCGCACTGGCACTTGGTGCCTCTGTGAAGATGAAGGAAGCACAGCGTAACAGACTCTGGTATGAATTTATACCATGGGGAGTGAGGTGTGGTGGGAGTTCAAAATGTCTTCTGACGGTCTACTGGGAAGAGAGATGGGATCAACAGATCCAAGAAATAAAGAAGGAGCTTTGTGTGTGGGATCCACCAGCCGGGTTCAGTATCCATTCCTCATAGACACTAAACCTAGATATTGGACTTATGATGCAAAATGGTTGATACAGTATGTGATGTACTTTTGAGGGAACTATTTGAGCTGCATGATCTCATTACCTTGTGTGTAATCCTTCAAATCTTTGTATCTGGACTATGTACATGAATTTACAATTGACATACTGTATATTTATTATAGACTTTTAAATCTGCTTGACAGGGTGTACTCAATTCTAAAGACCATCAGATTCTCCATATATCTGACATGCAAAATATCAATGCACAAACCTTGTCCAGGTTTTCAGGGGTGGCAAAAGCAATAGGTCCTAGTGCTATTTCAGAACCTGTATTGTCTTCATCCATCTGTTCCTGACAAAAATAGGCTCCTCTTGCAATCAAGCTTTATATAAAAGACACTTGTATTAGTCTTTCATTGACAATATTATGTAGAAGTAAATGACATACTTGGCCATCAAGCATGTTGCATAAACTGTTTGAAAAAAAGTACTCAGTAAATAAAAGGAATGAAGTTTACAGCTTGCTCACTGCCTCCCATAGGAAAACTCATAAAGAAATGACCCAAGTCAAGCTTAGCCACTATCCACTTATATTTATTCCATTAATTATTTCCCCTGAACAATTTCAGTTGAATACTTACAATGGCCATTGTAATTACACCTGCTAGACTGTCAAGGGTGCCTCATCAAAATAATATTATTCATGAAATTACTGCCACATACCCAGTTAGTAGTCCAGTCTGGATAAAAAATCTTACAAGTCTCTCAATCAGCAAATTTAATCTGTTTAATAAGCCTTTAATACATTTTGTGTTTTGACTTGAGCTACAAACCTCATAGATGAGTATGTACCAGCCTTTCTTAGTATAAAGCACATGGATCCAGCAATTGAAACATCCAAGAAGATTGAGAGCCCCAGCCAAAGAGGCACTGGCCACTACATATTTGGGATCTAACTGGTCAGAAAGCAGGTAGTAAAATTCAAGCTTACAGAGAAGTTTATATGTCTAGATTTTTCATGGTGTGATATGATGCTAAAAAGATAAACAGATAAGTTTAAACCAGTTATTCAGCATAAGCTACTAACAAAGTTATTAATGAGACTAATCCAAAAGCTATTTGATCACATGAGTATCGAATACCATAAAGTGATGTATAGTTCTCACTTCCTTCAAGAATGAGAACAACAACCTTTGGAAAGTGAGTCCCATTTATATGCAGTATACATAATAATGATTGATACATACAAGCAATGTTGAGATCTTAGCTTGAGCAGAGCTGATTTTCACTTGATGACTTGTTAATTCCTCCTTTTTAAATAAAAAATAAAAAACAAGCACTAATACTCACAAAGATAGATGCGACTGATAAAATATGCATGAACGAGACATCCAGTTATTGCCTATGTGAGTTGTGACTGTTAGCTGCTATATTTCTCTTCCAAAGCTACCATATTACTGTCACTGCAACACAAGCTGCCCACTCCCTACGATGATATCTAGTTGGTCATTGTCAGTGTCAAAAACAGATCACTTACATCAAACATTCCTTGACCAACCCCATCTGCAATATAGAATCATCACCATGTGCCAGACTAGTCACACGTGACGTCAGTGCGCTTGCATCAGAAGCTTCAGCTAATAACCACGGCTCATACATTGATTTACTCACACCTGCAAAACTTGTAGTATCCTATTTTAATTGATCAATCTTTTGCCCATAGATAATTGCATTCGAGGACAAACCAGATGAATATAACCTAGAAATATAACAGCCTGAAGTTAGTGTGATGCCTTGTCCGTGCCTGACGTTACTGACGATTCCCTTGATCCAACGAGAGTCACAGCCATGAATAGTTGTTCTCCAAAAGTACACCACAACTTGACCTGTCAATATGATGAAGACACTGGTGCAATGATACATATCAGGATTGATGCGAAAGAACATAAGATTCACATCGACATCAGTGATAGACTTGCAAGCAGAGTGGGGAGACGGTTCTCTACCCGCCCTGTCAGGTCGAATGGCAGGAAGATGGATGACAGAGTCTGGGTCATGATGGTGCAGTCAGTGAGAAGCAGGATCTGCTAGCGAACGGAGAGCGTGCGGATTATATATCACGGCGTTCGAGGATCTGGGGCAGTACGCTTCATTCCGTGGTCATTCCGGTGTACACCGGAAACCGAGCGCTTGAGCACTAAGCCCGTGATGATCGCTTGTGCAGGTTGCGTTGTGACTTGAGTCTGTGACAATTCACTGATACCACGGGTTCACAACTCAACCCACGCCGACGTGCCCACGACATTGCCATCGACTCTCCGTATCTTCCACAATAGGCCGAGGGATCAAGCGAATCGGCTTTGAATTTAGTAGTATCCGGAATGCCTCCAAAAAAACAAAATGCGCCATCATCTTCCAAGGTGAAGGAGGACAAGGTGATCTCGTTACTCGCAGTCCGTATCCTGGACTAATTGATCAAGGTTCTTTTTGAAGACCTTTGGCATGAAGAATGTACGTGATCCTCTTTCGGAACGACTGATATTAACCATGGCGGTGTCGTAGAAAAATAAATCAGCTAAGGTGCAGAAGCAGGTGAAACAGATCCAGGCGCAAGCCGCTACAGCGGGGAAATCTAGGGAAGTACTCGCGAAGGAAAAGGAAAAGGAACTTCGAGCCCAGGCCAAGTTGGAGGAAGAGAAACGTAAGAAAGAGGAGGCTGCCTTGTTCAAACCGGTGCAAATACAGAAAGTACCCTTCGGTGTTGATCCAAAGACCCTTCTGTGCGTGTTCTACAAGGCCGGGAACTGTGACAAGGGAAGCAAGTGCAAGTTCAGCCATGATCCTGATGTTGGCCGTAAGGTGGACAAGAAAAACCTTTACGAAGACAGTCGAGAGGAGAAGATGAAAGGTGCGTAGGGACGTATCTGTCTTCGTGATGGGTGCTAACATGTGTGAATAAATTAGATACGATGGAGGACTGGGATGAAGCTAAACTGCGAAGTGTGGTATTGTCGAAGCATGGCAATCCGCGAACCACGACAGATGTGCGTAGTGACGATCCTTATGATGTCTTATTCACGAACATGTGTAGATTGTGTGCAAGTACTTCATCGAAGCTATAGAAACGAAGAAGTATGCGATCCTTCTCAGTAAGTACTGTAAATTGATTCCTTTGTAGGTTTGGATGGTTCTGGGAGTGTCCAAACGGCGGAGAGAAGTGTCAGTACCGGCATGCTCTACCCCCCGGCTTCGTCCTGAAGTCTGAGAAAAAGGCTGCAGAAGATGCTGCGAAAGCTAATGTAATATCACTCGAGGAGTTCCTGGAGACAGAGGTGAATTTTCGCGTTGCAAGAAGATCCGTGGTGCTCATTCCGTTTTAGCGACATAAACTCGGGTCCAACCTCACTCCGGTTACCCCTGAAACGTTTGCTCTTTGGAAGAAGACGCGGATGGACAAGAAGGATGCGGAAGCGGAGGCAATGCGCAAAGCCAAGGAAGCGCAACATGCGGCTGGCAAGCTCACTGGCATGAGCGGTAGAGATCTGGTGAGTGTTGGTTTTGGTTATGATGGCATTGTTGACCTGGAATCAGTTCCAATACAATCCGGAATGGTTCGAAGACGAGGATGACGGGGATGGGTCGGACGACTTTGATCTCGCTAGATACAGACGCGACGAGGAGGAAGTATACGCAGAGCTTCGGCAGACGGAACAGGGTGTCGACAACTTGCATTTGTACGAAGACGACGGCGACGACTAGTTCACGCAGTACGGTTCGTTTCGGAATGCCAGTTCTCGTAAATTGGTCGCCTCGTTGTTTCGTAATGATGGAATCCGTGTGACCATCCGAGTACCGTACAATTCAACACTCAGTAATTAGCTGGTCTTTCTCCGTCCCTTTCTAGTACGAACACAAAAACTGTACTGTCTCCAATATGTCTCGCGTACCCCAGGCATCCTCTTCCAGACCGACAGTCAAGACCGGTTTAGCTCCTCCGACTGCTCGTTCTCGAGCACCTTCTCCATCTAAACCATCCGCTAGCACAGTTGCATCCCCCTCGACCCCTCGCGTTCGAACCAAGTCGATCCCGAAATCGCCTTCCAAGCAGGTTCGTCGGGCCCCCGAAGAAGTGGCTCCGGTTCCCAAAACACCTCTCAACATCAAAGAAGCCATAGCACTCAAGCGTTCAGAGGCTAAAAAGGCAGCTGCACGTCCCGCAGTTAACGGAGGCATTGGTCCCGATAACTTTGACGCCTTGGGGGAGGTCGCTATCGGCATCCGGTCGACCAAGAAGGAGGCGGACGAGAATGCTGATCTCGGTCGGTGGTCCGTGAAGGAAGCCATCGAGCGTGCCCGCAGTACAGGTATGGACGTCAGTTCACTTCTGCTCCCGGAGAGCTTACCTGACAAGGTTTCTATACTAGGTGCGATCAATCTTGCCTCGCGTTCCCTACCATGCCTGCCGTCTGCCTTGTTTGAGATTCACCTGGGAGTAAATCCCGATGCATTAAAGTCAGTTACTGAGGAACCCCCAATAGGATCCTCAGAGGCTGCGGGAAAGCGACCCGGGCAACGTGGAGGTCCCGCGTGGTTTGAGGCTCAGGACCTACAAGTTCTGAAAGCATGGAACAATGAGATTGTAGAAATCCAGCATGAGATTTCACTCTTTGGATCCCTCAAATCCGTCGATGTGTGTCTGTTCTCTTTTCATTCGCGTGCTCTACTGATTCATCCTCTTGACAGCTGCACCAAAACAGACTCTGTGCTCTTCCCGACAGTTTTGCTGATCTGACTGCCCTTACTAGCCTAGATCTCTCACACAATTCGTTAACATCGCTCCCTATTAATATCTTCGCACTGCCTACACTCTCCACCTTGAACCTCTCTCATAATGCTCTTGTCGCCCTTCCATTTGGTGAACCGTTTTCGGGGTCTTCTCGTCGGTCGGGAACAAACACTCTAAGTTCCGGAGGTTTCTTTGGCCCAGTGATCACCCGAGCCAATGCACCATTACCACGCCTTCTGTCGCTAGACGTGTCTTTCAACAAGCTGACTGCTTCCGCTATCGACCACAAGAACTTACCGTCTGGTTTATCTAAAGTTGACTTTTCCTCGAATCCTATTGCGTTAGGAAATGTTGATTCTTCGGCCCTGATGCGGGCACTTGGGCAACTGAGCCAGTTAAAAGAACTACGTTTAGCAAACACGGACATAGGGGACGAAGCATTCCCGCCGACTCTTATCACAGGGGATGCTTCTCGAAGTTTCTCTTCACTGCGCATTCTCGATCTCGAAGGAACGCGTGCAAACTCTGAACCTGTAGCGCTGGCATTCGCTGGTCTAAAACAGTCCATCGCTTTTGATCCGACGGCCGATGAGCCATCGGAAGGCGCTCTTTGGATAACGGTAGGGAAGAAGGTCCTGAAAGAGGCTTGGGAGGTTGAAGCTGAGCGCAGGACAAGACATAGGAACGGAAGATCCCTAGGAACCAATGGTCCAACAACAAACGGAAATCCCGATTGTTCCTCACAGGAAGCGCCATTAAAGGAAGCATGGGAGATTGAGGCAGAACAAGGTTTGCTGACTGAAGGTGGACGAAGGCGTGCGAGGATGGCTGCAGCGGTATCTGTGGATGCAACCGTGAATGTAACTGCAAATACACCGACTTCGCATGGAAAGCGCAGTTCCGTGACTGGCATCGGTCACCCAAGCACCCCACCGCCGCAAGCTGTCCAACCGTCGACATTTAACTTGAGTAACCCTCAGTACTACCAGGCTGGTACTCAAACACTTACTCTCCCACCCTCCGCGCCACCTGCGAGATCGCATACAAGGTCCTTTTCCCTGGCCGCCCCCGCCCTGACTGCAGGTGCCGCGTCAGGAAAAGCCGACATTGCATTGCCTACACCCAGTCTACCCATTGCGGTTATATCCACGCAATCGTTTACGCACACCCTCAAGAGTCTCGTACTCAGCAACCGAAGACTGGACGTCACCGTCTCGTTACCATCTGGCGAACCTGGCACGGATGCCGGACTCATCCCCACCCTGGAAGAACTCGTATTGGACGGCTGCGGGTTCGGCGACAACGTGACGGTAACACGGTCAGCCGAGAACCCGACGAAGTCAAACGAGCCACTGTTGTCTCTGCTGACGCGACTGTTTCCTAACTTGAGGACGCTGGACGTGTCGTACAACGCACTGACGTCCGCCGCGCTGCAAAAGGAGGCGTTGATGGATCTCATCATGGCATCGACGCAGGGCACCAAATACCGTGCAGGACTGCGGCACCTCCGGCTGCGAGGGAACCGCATCACGACGTTGGACGGCTTCCAGCAGGTGGCGGAGATCTTCAAGGGCCACCGTTCCGTCCCGGACTGGAAACTCGAGGAATTGGACTTGAGGGACAACGAGATCGCGAAGCTGCCGTCGGAACTGGGGCTGTTGCCTCTGGACGTGTTTTTGGTGGACGGGAACGTGTACGTGTGTTGTCGTGGATGGCGTTGCCTGACTGATCGCTTTTAATGCCGACAACACTCTAGTTTTCGAATTCCTCAGAGGAGAATATGGGAACGCGAAGGGACCAAGGGTCTGTTGAGCTGGTTGCGCGGGCGCATCGAATGACGTTGCCGTTCGTCTGGCTGCCATGTATACGACAGGGTATAGCCTAATGGAGTGCAATGCTACCTCGAGCTGTAAATCGATTTGTCAAACTCTGGAGTCATGTTTAAATCCTTGAATGTCGAGTTTATTATTGCAGCCATGTATTCGCAACTAATTATGCCATCCGCAAGCAATACGATAGGTGCCATCATAATAGCACGCTCGAGGGCGTTTTGGGTCGTCGACCGTACCCATATCAAGAACGCACACTTTCCAACGCATTCTCCGCCAACGACTGTTGTATCCACATGTCATGGTACAAGCCACCGAGGCGCAAAAGTTGCTCGTGCGTCCCCTCCTCTACGACCTGGCCGTCCTTGAGCACGATGATGTGATCTATGTACAACAGTGAGATGGGCCTAGACTCGACGAGCGACGTGGACGTGCCTGCCTCGACAATGGTACGCAATCTATGCGCGATAAATATGCTCGTCCGCGCGCTGTGCAACAGGGTGCTGTTGATGCTCTTTATGATCTCGGCTTCCGTGTGCGCATCGAGGGCGGATGTCTAAACAGGGTCGATCAGGAAGGCACGCGACGCACGAGAATCGCGATCTTACGGCTTCGTCGAAGAACAAAATGGGCGGATCTTTCAACAGGACGCGTGCGATTGCCAGCCGTTGCTTTTCACCCCCGGAAACCATCAGGCCTCGCTCGCCGACGGTCGTCTGATAGCCGTCCGGCAGACTCATGATGGCGTCATGCACGCTCGCCTTGATAGCTGCCGCTTTCACTTGCTCGTCGGTGGCGTCGAGGCGTCCATATCGCACATTATGCATGATGTTGGAGTGAAAAAGAGGCGTATCCTGTGGGACGACGCCTACTGCCCTGCGGAGACTCTCCACCTGCACATCTTGGATATCTTGGTCATCAATGAGAATGCGACCAGACGAAGGGTCGTAGAATCTGAACAAAAGTCGAAAGACGGTGGATTTGCCACAGCCCGAGGGCCCTACGATAGCGACCTTCTTACCCGCCGGAACAGAGAACGAGAGGTTGCGGAATATAGGACGGTCGGGGTGATAACCAAAATTGACATCCTCAAAGCGAATGGAGCCACCTTTGAGCATCAACGGCTGTGCTCCTGGCTTGTCCTGCACATCGATGAGAGACGCGTCTGGGGTATTGCCGAGATACCTACCCTCATGGGTGCATTTTCTGTTTGGAGAGTGAACAGCACTTCCATGTCCAACAGATTCTGTCGGAGTTCACGGTATATGCTACCCAAGAAGTTGAGAGGGAGAGATAACTGGAAAATCAATTGATTAACCATAACGAGATCGCCGATCGTCATCGTCCCTGCGAATTGCTCATGAGATATATTGGCCGAACCATCCAACGATATTCACCATTCAGCACTCCCTGTGCAGCTAAAAACATGGTGGCGGTCAACGCGGTGGAAAATATGACGTTTTGACCCGAATTGAGATATGCCAAGGAAGTGGTGATCAAGACGGACGATTTCTCATACTGCTTCAGATGTGCGTCATATTGCGCGATCTCGAATCTTTCATTGTTGAAGTGCTTTGGAACGGAACGTGAGACACATGTGGAGACGTAAAAAGCGCACGCACCTTGACTGCCTCGTAGTTTATGAGAGAGTCGACAGCGGACGAAGCGGCCTTGTTATCGGCCTTGTTGGCATTGCGTCGAAACTGCGTTCTACGATGGCATAAGAGCTGCGCAAACACGTGCAGGAGACGGGCGCTGACCTCCAAGAGGTGGTTCGGACGGTGAACCACGTATATGCGGCTAAAGTGGTGGCCGTGATGGCGGCAAAGTCCCAGCCAAATTTATACGTCTGGGGGAGCGATCTAGAAAATGACAGGATGGAGAATGACAGCGCCTACGAGGATGCCGCAAACCATGGATATTTCCAACGCGGTCGGGACGATACGGAACAGGATGGCCTGTAGCATAAATGTGATCCCTCTGCCGACCGTCAGAAATAGCACGGCGGAGAGGAACAGAAGAGACAAACTTTGTCCCACGATCGATGGCCCTGGTGAGGCCGCCGGTTTGTCGGGAGAGATGGAACTTGAGGTTGAGGTTGAGGAGCTGCTCAAATGTTTCGCGAGAGACCTTGCGTATGGCACGCTGACCGATGTTGGCAAACACGGCATTCAAGAGTTCCCCAAAGACAGTCGCGCCGATGCGAGCGGCGCCGTCTGGGGGAAGGTGAGGTGGGGCATGTGAAGGGGCGTGGCTACGCACAGCCGAGGATGAGCGATCCGGCGACGACCCAGACGGTCGAGGTGGAGGCGACGTCGAGATTGAGGGCGTCGATGACGTCCTTGAACAGCTGTGGGACCTGTACGTTCAATACCTGGGCATCATGGTGAATACCGACATGAGTCAGGGTGCCGAGCAGAGCACCTTTCCGCCGATGAGGAGGGCGAAACCGAGGACGACGCGAAGACGGGTGTTCCAGTCGTGTTTCGGCCACACGTTTCCGATGAGCCTGCGCACGACCATCCAGTCCTTGCGGCGCTGCTCCTTGGCGGTGACATGTTGGTCGCGGATGGGGGCGGAGGTGGAGAAACGGAGAGAGCACGGTGCGGTGTTGGGGCGAGGACGGGGGCGGAGGTGGTGGTGGAGGTGGAGGGGAGAAAGGGACAGTCTGGCGTTGGGAAAGAGCGTAGCGCGACGGCAACAGACACCAGCGAGCATACCACCTGCAGGCGTCTTGAACGATCGATACATGTACACAGTGCTACTTAGTAAATCGTGTCAGCTACAAACGTGCACTACTAGTACAGGGATGCCAGACAACTCGACATGAGATCGAATCAGAAAATTCACCAAACCAGTCCGTGTGTGTGCGTGTGTGCGTGCGTGCGTGTGTTCATGCCCATGCATTGCGGCCCCACCACCGTTTGTCCGCCCCCCTGATCGCCCATTCCGACACGCTGTCGGTTGTGGCAACATATATCATACCCCCTTGCGGGTCAAAGCACGTTCCCGCAATATCCAGATCCGGGTTCTGCACCTGCTCCGCCGCAACGGTGGCTCGTGTGGTCGTTCGGCGGTTCGGGTGGGGCGAATAACGCGAATTCGAGAAACGTCCAGGCGCTGTGTTACGAGCCGGAGAGGGTGACGTCTGCAGTGGAAGGTGGATGGAGGGCGGCGGAGAAGACGACCGGGAAGGTGCACGCGACACACAGTCCGCTTCTGGTTCATCGACGTCCATGCCGTCTGCGTCTTCTCTTCCATCGCCGTCGACGTCATTGTTGCCGAATATGTATGGACTGGCAGTGCGCGTGGCTGGCTGTGAATACATGTCTGGCCGGTGGGCGAGGTACGCGCGGACCGCCCGACGTGAAAATGCTTCTCGAATGTTTTCTTGGACCGCACTATCTCCAAGCGGTGGCCCGTAAATATCACCATAGTTGTATTCCTCGCCGTCCTCTTCATCTCGCCGCCGCAACACGCGGTGTGGATGTCTCCGCGTAGACAACGGCGCGTTGTTAGAACTGACGTAGTAAAAGCTTTCTTCCACCGTGCGAATGACACGCGGTGGTTGCACCGTTGGCCTACCAGGTAGTGCACCTGTCGGATGCGCGACATCGGACGGCACAGCAGATATCGATGCAGGACGCGTCGATCCCAACCGTGACGGTTCTCGTTCCACAACGGGAATGCGAACGATGTCTTCCGTCTCAAAGGTACGAGCATCAATCACATGAACGAGACTCGTATGCTACGATGGATGTGAGTAAAGTCGGATACTTTCGGCTGAAAATAGACCAACCTCTGTGAATGTCATCACCTCATGTCCAGAATGACCACGTGTCCCACCAGCACCGAACTTGACATTACGTGCACCCCAACCGGGCGCCTTGGAGTTGCCTCTTGTCCAATCCCACGGGTCATCGCTGAGCATGCTGCTACCCTCGCTGTTCCCAAGATGACCAACTGGCAACCTGGTTTTGTCTGTTTGAATGACTTTTATCGGTTTCGTACTTCGCACGTCCCAGACGGCCACGACGCCTTCTTGGGAAGCAACCGCAAACTTCATGCCATCGTGTGAGAATGCGGTGGAAAAGGATGCGGAAAGTGAGGCCGAGTAGAATCTGACGTCGGGAGGAGGGACGTTGAGAGTGGCAATAGGCGAAAATGCGACACAAGAACCTCCAGTGAGGTGGTGGAGGTAGATCCGCGGCGAATCCCCAACGGACAAAAGTGTTCTCCCGTCGGGAGATATCGAAGCTAGACGGGATCTGAGATCAATATCAAAGGCGAGAAGGGCATAAACGTACAGTGATTGATAGGCTCGTCAAGCTTCAAAATACCGGTATGGCGGATGTCCTTTGGAGATGATTGACGACGGACTGGAACGTCGTAGAAGCGGATCGTACGATCGTTGTTGCTGACGATGAGGCGAGGTTCGACACTGCTCTCCGGGGACCTCGTCAGGCTGAGTGAGCTGAGCAGAACGGAGTTGTTGATCGAACCGTCCAGCTTCTTATAATACTGCCATATGGCGTTGGTGCGACGTAGCCGGGGGGAAGAATCATCCCCCCGTTGAGGTTGATGTAGGGAAAGGTGAATTTCTGCCTCCTGGCCACCTGCGGCCAGAAGGATCGAGTCCGAACCAGGGAGTTGAATGGAAGAAAGGGTATTTGGATTGAACGAGAGGTCAGCGATGGCGCGGACAGTCTAGCGTGTGCGAGCAGGGAGTGAGACGTAGCCATGAGGAACGTGGGGAGCAACACACGGTGTCTGGGCTGTAGAGATCATGCTCTACGATAGAGAAGCCCTGTACATAATTGACGAGACCGGGTTCCTTTGGGCATATGATGAGATCGCGTAGCTGACTAGATACGGTATATGCGTATGGACCATGGTCAGCCTCTGGAGGCGCTCATGACAAGGAAGGATACGCACACATGGCCGATTGTGACTTCTGCTGGCACAATGTTAGTGGGCGTTGCCGATGCCAGCGACGAAGAGTGGCGGGGCATTGGTGAGCCCGGGCGTGGTAGGCTTCAAGTTGGTTCCGCGCGACCTCATTGAAATATTACCCTCGGCCCGTGCATTACATAAATCATGTGATATATCACGTGATACTGAGCTCTTTGGTGGGTTTGACAGCGTCCACAAGCTTGGACATCGACCACGACGATGAGCAGCGAGGAAGCCACACAAGCCGTCACGCTTGCAAAACGACGACCGGAAAAGAAGCTAAAGCCAGCGAGAAAACAGGTTAAACCGGGGGACGTGGAGAAGACGGAGACCGTGCAGACGGGCAAGGAGTACAGTCAGTGGTTTCGGTGTGTACGCGTGGAAGTGGACGTCTAATAATATACGACAGACATCTGGTACAACAAATGGGCCGGGGGAGATCGTGAGGACAATTACTCAAAGTGGGTGTCGCTGGGGAGGTACGGGATGGTGGATACTGACAATGACTCAGCAAAGTAAAGTCACAGACGCGGTGTAACATCAAGAAAGACATCGGTCTTACGCGTGCCAATCAAACTGGGATGCGGTACTGTTGTCTTTTTTTTGCACGGGGATGTTGTCCCTATGGCTGGGAATGCAACTATCTGCATGTGCTTCCGGACCTGGATAACGCGCTGCCCGACAGCTCGAAAGACTGTTTTGCGAGAGACAAGTTTGCAGATTACCGAGATGATATGGGTGGTGTGGGGAGCTTTAACCGTCAGAATCGGACGTTGTACGTGGGTCGAATCAAGGAGACAGGACCTGGGCCTGAGACGGAGGAGATCGTGATGCGGCACTTTAAGGAATGGGGGGAGATTGAACGAAGTGAGTACATGTTTGGAACGGACGTGATGTGATGGGTGATGATGGATCCCACTAGTTCGAGTACTGCAGTATCGAAGCGTTGCATTCGTGACGTACGTATCCGAGAAGAGCGCGCAATTTGCCAAGGAAGCGATGGCATGCCAATCACTGGACAATGATGAGATCCTGAATGTGCGATGGGCGACGGAGGATCCCAACCCAGTCCAAAAGGTGGCCGAAAAGCGCCGACTGGAAGAGATGGGGCAAGAGGCTATCAAAGCCCGCATGGATCCCCGAATTGTGGAGGCGATGCGGGCAGTGCGGGCATTGGAAGACGGGGACGTACTGGACGACGAGGGAGAGGAGGTTCTGGGAGAGGAAGAGGAGGCAGGATTGCAGGGGATGAAACGGAGAAAGGTCGAACACGCAGGAGAGGGGACCCTGGGGGAACCCAAGGGACTGCTGAGTGCTGATACGCTGGAGGGACTGAGATACTTTGCCGAGATACGGAATCGGAACGGACCCGCACAGGCCAAAGCGGGGACGACGGAGTTGGGTCTTTCTGGATATGGAAGCGAGGGGGATGACTGAGAGAGTCAGCGTGTGTGTTTCATTTGTTTTGTTTTTTTTTTTTTACGTTAGTTTTCCAACGAAGGGTGCTGATTGTTTCGTGGTGCGATCAGTTCGTGCGTTGTATTTCGCCCCCAAGTGGCGTGTGCCTTGGCACTTTGGCAGGCTTCCAAACTGCGCAGAGGCCTCGTGCAACTTCATAGGGTCACAGCCACCAGCCAACACATTCCCGCCAGAGTGACACAGCGTAGGAGAAAGTAGCGCCTGTACGTGATTGATCCACAATTGGTGAGAGGTGTGCACGTTGCAATCCATCAATGACATTCACCGCCGACAAGAACAAGACAATGATATGAACGAGTGGTGGGACCCTGTCCTGCCGAGCGCTTGTCAAAGGGGGGGTCATCCCGGAGTAGTCGGGGCGGTGCTAACAACACGTTTTCTGACGAGATCACATGACCATGTTCTCTGGAAAACACAGCAAAGCTCTGTCTTGAACTTCGATGGAGAACGTTTCGCGTTCGGATTCGTGTCCGTCGTCATTCCGTTACCTCTTCTCCGATTTTCTATGGGCGTCTCGGACGTGGCAGGATCTTTTTTACTTTTTCTGTTTTTGCCTTGCCTTGCCACGCTTTCCTTTAATTGCTCTATATGGGCGCTCTCCCCTATATAACAGGCTCCCGACGTCCCGCTACCCCTTCCAGTCACCCCTGCTCTCTTATCCTCCCTCTCTCTTACTTCCATGGACGCCATCACCTCCTCCGTCCCCTCCATCCACATCCTTAGCGCAGACGATCCCTCTGCCCTGTATGTCCACTCCCCGTCCTGCCTTTCCCATCCGCTCATCTCCCCCTCCCCCCTTAGCTTTGAAGATGGCGACGTGTTCACTGCCGACATGAACCAGCTCCTTCGAGAGGCTGGCCTCTATACCTGCTCTCAAGACATCCACACCAGCTGTGCGTCCCTTCCATCTGTCTTGTGACGCCACACTCATACCTCTCATTAGTCCTCCCCAACTCTATGCTCAATGCTCCGCCGGAGCTCGAGGAAATCTCAGAGCTTTCCCATTTGAACACCACGGTCCAGCCCCCCCTCACCGGTTTCTCCTTCTCCCACCCATACTCTACCATACAGGCACAGGAGAATGCCCCTGATCACGGCTTTTCTCCATCCCTTGGCAGTCCCATCCCATCCCCCACCCCCTCCTTCTGCAGCTCTCTATCACCCTCTTCATTCCACGAGCCTCTCGCCTACTCCGACACCGAATCACTCCTCCCCGCTTCACCTATCAGTCCCGACAGTCCCTTCTGGCCAAGCCATCCGTTCCATCACAGCAACAGCTCACACTCTTCTCTTATCCCCATCGAAACCTTCTGCCCCACCCACCCATCGCAATCTGACTTTGGCCCTCGCCGCCCCCGCTCCACGTCCTCCCCTCCTCGTCACGGTCCCGTCGCCAGCAAGGCTATGCTCGAGGCTAATGGTCGCCGTCGCCGCCACCCTGCACAGTATCGTTGCGATGAATGCAGCCAAACGTTCACTGCACTCTTTTCCCTCAAGCGTGAGTTTCCACTTTTGTTACTGCTCATCCTTGACTCACGAACGCCACTCCTCAGGTCACCAACAATCACATACCGGCGAGCGACGCTTTGTATGCAGCATCCCTGGTTGCTCGCAACGCTTCTTTAACCAGAGTGATTGCAAACGTCACGAGAAGAGCAGGAAGCGTCATAAGGACCTTTTGATTGCTTGATCGGTCTCGCTCCCTTCCATCGTCACGAGTGACGTGTCGATCGATCATATTGTGCACAGAATTGGCCAATCGTTGTTACCCTTGATCTATGACCCCATCTCTACATCTTCATTGCATCCCGAGACTCTTATTTCGATCGCTATATACGCGGGACGACCTGATACCCTTGACAATACCCTAAATTGCAGATTACCTTTGGATTGTTTTCCCATGTTCTCTTTTGTTTGTCTACCAGCAACTCTGTATTAACTAGATAACGATTATCAACGATGAACGCACGAGTCACTCGTCACCTTCGAAATACCCGGGTCCGCCACAAGGTCAAGTCATTCAGACTCGTTCGCACCTTCCCACAGACATAGCCACACCTATGTGTACCTGCATCGCATCTTACGTGGCGGTGTGTGTGTGTTCATATACCCCAGTCAGGTCCATTGTGGCCGGGAAGGGAACATGTAAATTGTCAAGCAGAACCCCGTTTTACAACGAATCCCGTTTATCCACCCCCACTGCCAGGACAGATAGAACACCGAACCGACGGCACCTACCGAATCCAAATCAGAAACAAATTAAAAGCCGCCTGGGCGGCAAGCATTTGTACAAAATACAATGCCCATATACATAGCCCTCCAGGTTCGGCCCCCGTGCGACCGATAACATGCCACTGGCACCTCCGTCCGAGGACTTGATGGCAGAGAACTTACGGGACGTGCATTCGTTCGGCGGAAATGGGCACAAGGGTCACCAAGTTGGCCACACGCGTTGCGACAGCCAATCACGTATGTATCCGAATGTGGGGTCGTCGGCTCGTACCGTGTGGATGGCGTCCTCACCGCCGTCTGCGCCGGACACAAGAAAAAAAGACACACGCCACGGTCGAGACTTTGGGGACGGATGCTCCGAGGCGTGCCTGCCCCCGCAGTGGTGCGTAGCATCGTGTGGCGTGTTAGGCGCTTGGATGTTGTACAGTGTGATCCTGGCGCCGGTCGAGAACGCTGCGGTGGGCACGCGGGTCACCGTCGCAGCTTGATAGGCCCCCCTGCCCGCCCAAGCATGTGATGAATGCACAGTTGCGAGGGCAGTGGGCCCTATCAAGATGTTCCCACTCAAACGGTCCGGCGTCTAGGTGGACGGAATGAAAAAAAAAATTTCATTGTACCCAACGCTCTGCGCACCGCCTCCATGATGAGAAGCACGGTGGGTCATCATGCATGCCAATCAATAAATCGCAGTTAGGGAATCATACGGTACGGATCAGCGAGCTCGGTGGTAGAACGGGAAAAAGAAAGAGGGCAATGCCGAACTACGTCGACAAGACGAGTGTGTATGACCATTCTTTCTGCATCTGAATGCCGGTGTTCGGGTGTTTCCGCGGCGTAGCGTAAAATGGCGTTCACCATCCCGGGACGTTGCGACCACACGACAGGCGATAGAAATCCGGGATGATGGGATATCGCTGCGCACGACGGTTGCGCGCAGTCATCGGAAGCAGCCGTGGGTTTGTCGACGCAGCTGAGCAAAGGTTGAAGGAGGAGCGGAAGACCGCGTCGCAACGTGGATCTTCCGCCGCGGGCGTTAACCTGTCAGCGCAGGTTGATTTAGTAGCCGGATAACGACACCGTTCACAACGCATTTACTGTAATCACCGAGTGCGATGCTCCCCCGAGGGTCGGGTGGGCTGATGATGAGATCGAGCGCGCGCATGTGGTAACATAACTGGCTGGTGTGGGATAACTTCAATTGCGAAAGCGCCGTGGCCCAGTGATGGAACCGGAATAAATTGGGAGAGGTATGTATGCGCATAGCCATTCAATCAAGCGAGGATCGTCAGCGTGGTGTTTCATCGATGATCACCGCGTCGCGGATAATGTGCGGCGCACGCTGGGATTACACACTATTCCATCCTTGGGGGCATGGTGGGTGTGTGTGAACGGGTTCCTTTGTTGCCATTTGGGTGTCATATGCCTCATGTAGCATGATCCGTATCGAGGCGCTAGAAGTGGCGGGTGTGAGAAGTATGTATAGGCCTTCCAACGGTAGTGGTGGTGGTGGCGGTAGTGTAGTATGTTCCGTCGAACGTTGGCAGACTTACGTCATTTTAAATACGGCGCTGACCCCAACGGACAATGGGACCCACTTGTCCCCACTACTGGATGACATGATCAGGTTCCGATCGCTGCAGAACGAATGCGTTCCCGATAATGAGAGACGCAAGGTAGCCTCGCTTGACGGATCCATGCCAGTGGGTTGGTCCCAGTCTACAGGAACGCGGCTTCTTCGTGGACGCCACTCAGGCTCCCCAGGCTGGAGCCACGCTGCGACCGATATGAATGCTGTTTCTGGCTGAGAGTTTCAAGTTTCAACTGCTGTACAGTATCGTCATCGACCAGGCACTTCCTTTACGACCTCAGGTCGTCGCGGTTGCGTCTTCATGTACGTGCGCAGAGACTTTCGACTTGATTCTGGCATCTTCGTCTTGCCTTGTACGCGGTCGCGATGCATCGCAATCGCTTAGTTCAGCGTTGCAAAGGAGCAGTAGGTCGTGGAAGGTCGACAATAGCCTTCTTAAGCACTACGTCTACTCGGAGACAAGTCGGTTGATGGACGTATTTGGGCTGTGGGGAATCAATCAAAATACTTTATCCACGACTCCGAGTCTTTGTTTGTACACCCAATCGGTAGTCACCATCTCAATCATCACATCTTGCCACAACGCCTGGCAATAATGTCCAAATGGCTTACGATCAACATGAGAATACACAACGATTCAAGGTAGTAGTCGAACGATACCCTGGCGATGAATTCCCTACGTGCTTGAGTAAAGGTGCCACAAGTATGCACGGAGCACATAGGACCATTCGAGGTAGCTTATTCACACAGAGGAAAAAACTGGCTCGCGGGTAGTGAATGCCATTACAAAGGACTATGGAGACTCTAGGTGGAGGTTCACATCTTTGTTTTACTTAGTGATGATGGACTTCATGGTGTTCAGGGCCATGGTAGTCGAGTTTGTACGCTACAAAGGGATTAGGGAGACGGTAACATAGAGAGCGAGCACTTACCAGAACCACATTCTGGGCAACGGCGGTTCTTTTCGCGACGGAGCGTTAACCAATGAAGTTCATGTGAATCGGCGGGGGAGCCAGTGCAACCAACGATGCGCTCGGTGTCCTATGGAATATTGTCGTCGTTACTCGTACGCCAAGTTGACCGAAGCTGAACCCACCAAAGAGTACACCTTGATGGGATCTTGGAGAGTGCCTACGCGGCTCGAGTCAAGAGGTTGCAAGTCAAAGGCTTCGTAGCCTTCCATTTCACCCAGGAGCTGGAAACGCTCGAGACCCGTGGCCTGTTGCTCATCCGTGGGGATTTCGCCCGTTTTTCCGCCAGAACCAAAGAGTTGGGGAGGAGGAGCTCCCGAGAGACGAGCAGCAGTAGTGGACAGGGAGCGTAATGCGGCGGAATTGGCTGGGCGGGCAGCGCGGAGGGCCACAGGGCGAACAGCGCGAAGAGCGGTGTTGAGCATGACGGGGCTTGGAATAAGTTCAATGGTACAAACCGGGTCGAACGTGACTCGGAAACTGTCTTGTCACATGTGATGCGTGACAAGCACAGATAAAGTTCTTCCACTGCAACTTGAAACACGAAATAAAGTACGCTGCTTCAAGCATCTTGAAGGTCACTCCAATCACGACCTACGTCGTGCTGATGTACATCTCATGTACCCTTTTTTCATTGTTTTAAAAGCTTGAAATCCTGTCGATACAGATGCATTTGACAATCGCGTTAGCGCTCCATCGGAATCCTGCTACTGCCATATCAGGCATGCGTTCAATATGAACATTACGCTCTGCCGCGCGGTAAGCGATGGATTTTAGACATACGCCGACAATATACATAAATTGTGACAGATTGTTTTTTTTTTTGTGCCCGCCCCCTTTCACTTCCTTTCCTTTCTTTTCGGCCTTGTTGCATTCGCTTTGGCCGGGCCTAATGGCAACAACCTATGTCTCGTCCCGTCCAGGCTCCCCAGAATCTGCTACGCTGGTCGTTCTCCAAGCCTATGATGATCCAACAACCTTACACCACAGTTCGTCACAGGCCGCTGGCAACACTCAGCCTGATATCCCAGAAGACGCCGGCACAGTCGAATCCCCATCTCGATCTGATTTCAGACTGTCAACGACGTCTTATTGCTCTACCGTCAGCTTGGTTCCACCAC
Organism: Boletales sp. KT-2023a; assembly: GCA_038090395.1. Taxonomy (NCBI): domain Eukaryota; kingdom Fungi; phylum Basidiomycota; class Agaricomycetes; order Boletales; species Boletales sp. KT-2023a. Next base: position 109,838 of record JBBPMP010000003.1, read on the forward strand.
GCACTGGTTCAGATAGCTGTTCCCGCCCTCGAGCAGAGTTTAAAGAGTCTCCCTTTAGATGGAATTACCCTTCGCTGCCGGACCTATCGGTTGCTCAACACGAATCCAATTCCAATGACGTCACAAACAATGGCAAGAAGCCTGCCATGCGCATGTGGGAGGGATGGAAGGTTATATTATGCTGCTCTTGTAGGATTTAAATGAATTGGTCGCGTTTATTCGAGAATACTCATCTCGCTGTACATGCAGGGTTTAACCTTTTGTTGTTGCTCATGCCGGTCACGGTGAGTCAATCACCGATAATCACAAGTGAGGCTAATCGACCACAGTGGGTTCTCAGTTCCATCTTGGAAAAACATCACAAGGTGGTGTTTACTTGTGAGGACCGCTCTTTAGCCTGAAAACGTACATCGTCTAAGAAATCTAGTTTGCATTCTCTCCATGATCCCGCTTGTCAAGGTACTCTTTTAGTTGCGCCGCTGCTTCGCACCATTCATATGAAATAGCTTCATGACCTCTCGATCAAAGAGCTAGCCATCAGATTTGGGGGATCGAAGACCGGGCTTCTCAACGCAAGTATGGTACGTGGGCCATAACAACATTTTATTTTTGGTCGAAGCTGACTTGCCGCTTCTCGAAAAACTAGAGTAACACGTATGGGACCTCATTCACAAATTCTGCCGAACGACTGACTGTTTCTTTGTAGCGTTGAACTAGTGATTGCGGTCAGTATTCCGGTCAGTGTTGTTGATGGAGTCAGTAAACTCCTTGCGAAACACAGATAGCAGCCTTGAGAAAATGTGAACTCCGAGTCGTCCAATCATCATGTTTGTAGTTTTCCTTTTCTTACCGTTATGGTCTTCTGCTCATTTCCGAGAGGGCAGTGATCGGCTCGATGTTGAGTAAACTCCGTACGATGTTCCTTTCATCGCGCAGACACAGGTTTTCTTATGTCTTCTTCACTAGTGCTTGTTCTTGGAATGTGCTTCTTTGCTGGCGGCTTGCGATTTTCGGAGCAAGGGTTTGACCAGAGTAAGTCAGACCATGAAGCTGCTACGGCCCGCTCTGACCATCCGAAACAGCTGCGACCCAGATTCATTCTTCGCTTCTTAGCATTAGTGTCGGTGCATTGCTCCTACCAGCGGTATACCACTTTGCACTCAGCGGGGTACGAGACTCGATTGGCACAGAACAGCGAGAGGATATACTCGAAATGAGTTACGGAGCGAGTATTTTTATCTCAACCAGGGTCATGCAATAACTCATACTCGGTTCTCCTTCAGGTATCCGTTGTTCTCCTCTTCAGTGAGTAAGCTGTGGTGGTCACGAACGTCATGCATCTAAAACTGGATACAGTCTATATGCTTTATCTCCTCTTCCAATTTTGGTCGCATCGACATCTCTACAAAGACACGAAGCAGAAAAGCAACAGATTGTCTGTTAAGATTCCAATCAATCCACGCTTCATTTCAGAGAAACGGATATTCAGCAAGGAGACTATCAGGACTTCACACTCGGATTCGGACTCTTTACGTTGGAGGTCTCCTGTAGCCATGGGGTCAAGGATCGCCCCATTTTTGAGAGTTCCAAGTCGACAATTCGGCTTCTGTTCGCCTTCCGAAACGACTCTGGTTACTCCCTCGTACAGCGCGGTAGTCAATGCAGAGAAGACCATTGATTCCAACCCTACCATTCGTTTGGTCACACAGGCACTCAAAGACTACAATGGCCAAGGCCCTTCTGGGGCCTCTGGATCGTCTCTGCCGACATCTTTAGGGAGATCTGAGGACGAGATGCCAGATCAAATTGAGGGCGATCATCACCGTTTACCCGAGCCCGTTCCAGCCGCTGCAATGATCCCGCAGCCTGATCAGGGGTCTACTCTTCCAACAAAGAGCGAGTCGCTCGGAGAGCCAAGATTGAGCCTGACAATGACTCTGTTTCTTTTGACTGCGGTGACGATTGTGAGTCATGTCTGATTCTGGATGCAAGTGACTGAGATAAGTTTCAGTTAGCCACGTTCAACGCAGAAGAGCTTGTAGAAAGCATGGACGGGATAAGTACAACGATCAGCAAACAGTGGGTCGGCTTAATTTTGCTTCCGGCGGTCAGTTCAGTTGCAGGTAAGCCGCACCCATGATGCGTCAAGTCCCAAAATTCAATCGCTGCGAAACAGAGTGCGTCACTGCAATGAACGTCTCTGTGAAGGATCAGCTTGGACTCAGCGTAAGCGTTGCAGTTGGGTCTGCAATAGTGCGTTTTTTATTTTGTATCATTCCTCCTTTGCGATCGGTCGCTTATTGACTCTTCAAACGAAAGCAAATCACGCTATTCATCATTCCGTGAGATCGTGTCCGATCCGTTGGTTCATTGTCTGATGACATGTTGAAAGTTTTATGATAATCCTTGGCTGGGGATTAAATAAACCATTGGCACTCCTATTCGACCCGTTCGAGTCCGTCGTAAGTGGTCTTCATGGAGAGAATCGGTCGCAGGCTTACCACCTTTTTCAGGTACTTTATATTTCCGGCAAGTAGCTTCTTTGTGCCATAAAACCGTTGCTAATTCAGAGGCCACGCAATAGTTCAGACAATGTCCCATGTCGTCGCAGATGGAAAGTCTAATTGGCTCGACGGAGCAATCCTGATATGTGGGTGTCTTTGAAAGCCTGACCGATTACAATGATTTCATCTAGAGGACAGCGCTATATGTGATCATCGCAGTTTCGTTCTGGTATTATCCCGGTATTTGAATCAGTATACCGATGGGACCATAGTATTGATGACATCTTTATCAGGTCAACCGAGCGAAATTGCAGTCTGCACCGTCAGTCTTTGAAACGGCACCATGCATCATGGACATATTTGCACACGATACATCATGTATTCATCCTATCATCTTGATTGGCAATGTATCCGTCCTCATTCCTTTGCAACCCATTTTTATTCAATTTTCTTTACCACCTTACACTATTAGATGTGTCCGTTTAGTCACTGAATATTTGAATTGTTCGATTATAGGTAATAGCGGTCCCCTGAATATCAAACCAATCAGACGAAAGTGAGAGTCACATCGAGATGTGAGACGTGCCAATATGCCCCATGCCTGGCTCCATGATCCAGACTTTCCGCCCGTCGCCGTGATGATGACCCTCACCTTCGGAGTGATATTGTTCAAGCCAGGTTTCTCGCAAACTTTCGTCGACAGCTCCAGTGACTATTCTCACTTTCGGGAAGGCCTTGTGAAGCACTGATAGACCTCCACTACGAGCCACCAAGAATGTGACAAAGATGATGTGATCCTGTTGAACACCATGGTCCAGCAGAGTGCGGATAGCCATGAACGCAGATGCGCCCGTACCAATCTGCTTTAAGTCAATACACGCGATGGGGAAATCTGACCCAAAACTACGTGCCTGTGCATCCAACAGGAATACCCATGCATCAGCCGCGGTTTGTCGAGTGCGAACACACTTGGGAAGCATGACGTGCAAGAGAAGCGGCTCTCCTGTCTTTGCGTCCGACTGCACGAGCAAAGAACCAATAGTGACATCACTCAATACACGCTGAAGGCCCTTTTCAAGTGGACCTCCTCTGACACGTTCATGTGAGTCGAGGTTGCGAGAACAGTCGGTCGACTCACGATCGAATGATAGAGACACCACAGATATGCTAGTGAATCCGATGAGTTTTTGGAAATGCGGGACGATGGTCGTCGGAACATACCTTGACATCGAGTTCTTTACCAGACGTTTCTACCTCTGTTGGTGTGACGATGACCTTGTCTCTATACGGAAGGAGTTCCATGGCCTTCTCGACCAGGAACGTAGCAAGTCTATCAACAAAAAAGATGAAGTCCTGCCGGAGAGTTGTCTCGTCTCGTAAGATGGTGTAAATACCCTAGAAAAATGTCAGACGTTATCGATTGCGTGCATCAAACCGACCTTCAGCTGGGATGTCTGTGGTAAAACGATCGTATTCAACACTTGATTATTGCTATCGGGAGTGAGGCATTTGTCGATGCTTGAGCAAGCCATGTTCTTGCGAAAATGCCGCGCACGTTCGTTCATCTGGCGCCTGACATGAGTAGAAATGAGATCTATTGCAACGGAGTTGTTTGACCCAGGAACGACCTAAAGGAATAAAACCGGGAGCGGAACATGCAAACGATCATGGCAACTCACAATATCTGCGAAACGTGAGGTCGGAAGAACGAAGTTGTCGAAGGCTGGTTTCACATAACGAAGGTATCTGTGATCGAGGTGAATGCTTCATTTTAAGTCGCAGGTGGCAAGAAACAAACTGTTCGAGCACGCCGTCCACACTCCGACCTCGTTCTTTGACATCTCGTTGAATGCGTCGCGCAAGCATTAGATCAGAGTCACAATGAACGAAGACCTCGACGAACGTTGGGGAGCAAGTTGGATGCGAAGCGTGGATTTAAATCTCACCTTAAGGTCATATAAAGCCCGCAAGGCTGGATCATGCAAGGTCATGATACCCTCGGCTACAACACGTTCAGACCCGAATATTGCAAGGATGTTACCATTTCATACCAATGATTACTGCAGCACCATAAAGATATTTTGTCTCATCTAACCGTTGATGTTCCGCAAAAGAATAGACTGGTATACTGGTTTGCCTGCACGCCTTCAAGTCAGCAATGCACTATACAAGGTGATTAATCACTATGTGCTGTCACGAGAGATTTCCGGAGCTACGCACAGTTGCAAACATGGGCATGTCGAGAGCGTCGGGGTGATCAAAGTCGAATCGGTTTGCATGAGCAAGCGCGATTTCTTCTTCGGTATGGTATTTATAGAAACTATCCTGTTCGATGATAGACACATGATCAGACGAGTCGTTGTCATCCAGTAAAAGATGCACACCTGGGACAGAATTACGATGGTTGGCACGGATCCCAACGACTTCACGATTTGTCTAGCTACATGAGTCTTGAAGGAGGGAGTTAATGCTCCATCGTCCTGTATCATGGGAAAAAGCTTACCTTTCCACTCGCCGAGCCTCCTACAACAGAATGCTCCGAGTCAGCCCGATGAACTGTGAAAGACCCGGTAGTGCTTACCTGCTATCCCAATGACGAAGGCGTCGCATATGGGAAGGCCACCTTCACCGTACCTTGCGGAGGGCCAGTTAGAGACTGCTTGACAATACCAGCAAGCTCCGAAATTTCACCAGGGTGGTCTTCCGTGAGACTTGAGCAAGATATTCTTCGAATTCCTTGCCTGAAACGACCGGGTAGCGTCATGATGCTCCTTCGACGCGTCGTACCGCTCTGACAAGTCTTCACCCAACATTATCGAGGTAAAGGAAACCACCTAAGGGACCCGGAACCGTTGCAGTGCAAACTGCAGGTATTTGTAGTCGTCGGCTACAGGAAGAAGAGTCGCTTCATCATAAATTGATCATAATGGACACCTGAGCGGTCAAAGCAAGGGCGCGGCACTGCTACTTTTACATACACCATCCTCAATCATCCAGCAAAAAGTCTGCGACATTCCTCCGCCGTTTCTCCTCATCTAGTCGTTCCCTAACCCAAAGCTCGCCGTTCCCAGATACCATCAACTGCCCATCACGGGTATGAGGCTGCGCCGGCCGTGCAGAGGCCCACAGGGGCAAAGGCGCAGACAATGATATTAGACCGCCCGGAACGACGTTCGATGGCGTGGACTTGGACCCCCTGGTGCCTTTGCTTGTGAACATGGTCCGACAGGAATAGCAAAGGTCCCTTGTAATTGATGCATGTTCGTTATTCGTGCCTGTCGCGTCGGAGTCATCCGAGGGCGCTAGTATGGGCATATGAATAAGATCCGGGCCAAGAAGCTTCGTATCCAAGTATGACCCTATTGCGATGCGATTTTTCCAATCATCTAGCCCCGCTTGAATGGAGCTGCATGTCCTCAGTGATTCATCCTTCCTATCAATCAGTATACTAACCACTGGCAAATAATGCATACGCCTTGAGAGGCACTTTTGGGTTCCAGCTTGGCACAGGTACGAACTATTGTGGAAACAGTCGACGGATAATCTTTTTCCAGTCCAACGATAAAATCTGCGCAAAAGTCAGATCATGATTCCGGATTGCAACAAATCACTCGACACCTTTCGTCAGACCAGTAATACCGGCGGTAGCACGTGTCTGGTTGTCTCTGCCAACAACACGGATCGCATTCCACCACGCGAACATTGAACATTCTTTCATAGTTACATCCCTAAGCGGCCGAACTACTCGTATGGCGTCCTCGTTATTTTTTGTTGCTGGTGTGCCGCTCTGCCACACTTCTTGAATTTCCTCAAGTATCGAATGACCGCCTCCCCTGGAAATACAGGAAATCAAGGAAATCGAAAGACTGGTCAATGACGTTCCGAGCAATAAGTGCGACGCTCCACGTGACCGGGCCGTGTACAATAGCAAAAGACGAACGAGGATTCTGATGGCACTTGAGACGGCCGTCTGCGTGGGTAATGATTCAAGATATGTGCGCAACGCATCGACGGGGGTAGTATCACGAGTTGGGGCGTGGCGCAATACTGGAGATCATCGGCATCGCGCAACCCTAGAAAGCGTGCCTTGAATTTACCTTCGGTAAATAACCCATCCTTTCCCAATTCAATCGCAAGTCGCGACGAGTCTTGATCCACGGTCGAGACCGAACGCCACCATGAGTCGTCGAATGCGTATTCGATGCGAAGTGGAACAAAATCAAAATTTGGATAGAACGCCAGGGTATCCATGATGTCTTTTGTTCTGTCATACGCCTGCAAGGTAATAGTAATAATCGCGATGTTCGCAAGATATGACGTTTCGCACCTCTGGAAATGCGCTACACACTTCTACATAACATATCGCACACGATGCCCATACGTCTGCACTCCGCGGGTGTTTGGTACCCCCTCGTAAGTTGTCGTTTGGGGAGAGCTCGTCGGTAAAGTATGTTTTATGAACCATATCGAGAAGAACAGATGAACCGAGACCACCGGAGTAGCCGACCACTAGGGAGCCAGAGGCTTTAAGTTTGGGTCGTTTGGACGTACCAGCATGAGCATTGACATGAGGCTCCAGGGACCGTCGAAACTTCAAGGTTACCAGAGGAGTGAAGCACTCCCTGAAAAATAGTTCGTAAGGCTAACAAGGGCAATGATACCATGGTAACTCACTTGCAGTACACTGCGTGTCGTATTGCAATCTTTCCGGGGTTCGCCTTGCATTTTATGCAATCTCGCCCTTTATTGAACCTGAGACGCCCTGGGACGTGGTAAATGTATGTTTTAGGTATCGTCACCCACTTACGAGGCATACGCTCATCGTGGTCGCTGGATGGATTTCCGGTACCACACGACGACATGATGGTGATAACTAACAAATCTTATCACTCCCATTTCGGGTAGACATTCAACCTGCCCATAATGGGCAAGTGGCAGGCTCCTCTGCGTTCCACCTTCAACTTCGCGACAGATATACATCATGGTGAGTAGCAATGCGGCCTTTAGTTGAAACCATAGCGTTGTGCTTTTCAGGGTACGGTTGTCACACTGAGTAGTTTAGCCCTCTAAGATCACTGGTGAGTTGTATTTTTAATCCATTATCGTAGAAACTAAGTGATGCAGTAGAACGTAGTACTATTCTCTCAGCTTACTTGACTCACTGTCACTGTCTACTTCTACATAGAATATGAGCGATATGGACCAAGAGTTATCGTGCAACCCCTATGTCCCTCCAATTCCACAAAGGTCTAGCCTCTGCTTTACCATTTCTCAACAAACTCCGTGCAGGATCGATGCCTGGTAACTTGTTTCATGGCCAAGTCTGTGGTTGATTGAATTGTTTCTTGTTCTTGCAGTTTTGACTATGTTTTACTTGCCACATGCGGCTGACGGTCTATGTCGCAATCACCATCTAGCATTCCTCGATTATAAAGATAGTCTCCTACTTACTTTTCTTCCCTGAACTCGCTGCAGCATATCGATTGCCTGCATTTGTACTTTTATCGACGGCTACTTCAGCGCTTATACACCATGACCGTCAACGTTGTTTACCCCTTCAAGTCCAAGACTTCCAAGTTCATCTGCAAGTTTGGTGCCGCCACCGCTGTCGCGAACGTGGACACGCCGGAGCACGGGGTAAACGGAATTACTCTCGTGAAGTATTAGCGTTTGACGCCAAATCTTTAGAAGCCCGTGCAATCTCTGCTGCATCATGCGCGCGCTGATTTCCCCCCGCAAAGCCAGAAGACCATTCTTTGTAAAGTCAGATCTGTGAAGAGCAGCATCTCCAAGCTATTCAAACCGGCTGGTTCTTTGACTGTTCCGCCCATCGAGTCTTTTGTCGTCTCCAGCGTCGAGGCTCTCAAGACGTCTGAGTATGCCAAGTCTGACGCTCTTGAAATCCCCGCATACGAACATATCACTCCCACTAGGCACAGTTGGAAGGCAGTTGCCTGTCGCATCACTTCCAACGAAGACGTGACCGATGAGCATCACGAAGACTTGTCCATTACCTCTTGCAGCATAGTCGAAGTTTCATCCTCCTCGCCCACCGAGCAACATTTCATGACGCCACTGTCCTCATTTGGCTCATCTCCTTTGATATCTTTACCCGGCAAACCACGTACAATCATGGAAGAAAACGGGATAACGGAAGTAGTCGGGAACACGGAACAGAGAGAGCCAGCCGCATCTACCTCAAACACATCCCAATCGAGCAGCGATTCTGGGAACACCGTTTATTTGTCCACCAACACACTTTCAGTTCACGTAACTGCGGGCGAAGTCGATTTGGTCAACTCAGCGGCACAGACCTCATCCAACGCTAGTTCCTTCGCAACTAGTGTTGACGCAAACGACAATCACCACTTCTTCTCCGGCGCACCCCGCACGCTTCGCAGGGTGCCACACTATGAAAATCTAAGGGTAGGCTACTTCAGTCCTACTTGATCGCACCTTTACTGACGTTAATTCAGGCCATCGCAAATCGTCATCGTGACCCATTTCATTCTGATGCGTTGGTCAGACCGTCCGATTGCGCTATTTTGGATGGTGGCATTCCTGCATCACAACCACGTAAATCACTGAACTACGACAACCCAAAGGTAAGCAATCGGTCCTGTTACAACTAGAATCCATTTTTATCTATTACGACCAAGATATATATCCTTTCTATTTTCCAAACGAACAAATTCAAGGGGTTTCTGGTGAGAATATTACTCCCTCGGCGTCGCTCGACGTTCATTCTTGATATCGAAGATACGGCTGCGTGCTAGATCTCGGGGGACCATTCACATCATGGAAGAGACGCACGCTTCTAGAACGTCGAGAACGCAAAGCGAAGCTCTCCGAGTTTCTTCAGTATCTTGCGGTCGCCAGTTTTTACAGAACACATTTTATCCTTTATCCCGTGTGCAAGCGCACGTTTTCGTAACATCGTCATATCGGTCTTCACCACCCACTAACCCAATATGCTCGTGTGCCGAAATCACGCAATCGGGATCAAAGGCGAAGAGACGCCGGAAGATGACAAAACAATCTATGAGAGCGTTAGAGGCACGCCTCGTGTCGATGGACATTGATCCCTGGTGCTAGATACAGATACCTTTTCCTGTGCGTCATTGTGACGCTCTTCTCGTCGTAAACTAACTGGTTGTTCTGTTTCTTTCTCAATCCGTGTTATACCTTTCAACACCCACAAATAGAGGTGTCCTCCGTACCGCATTTTCAGAGCACTCAACAAGATTCCTTCAGAGTACCCTTCTTCCCAATCCCCAGATACCAAGACGTTCAAGCAATACCAACCGACAGATATTTTGTCTATATCCTGTCTCTTTGTGCCCCACACGAAACACTGTTCGGTATTATTGTTCGAGTTTTATTGGTGAGTTTATGTTTGTGCCACGTCGAATGATTGTCGTGATTCCCGACCTTCCCAGTTTTCCTGTCGCTTCCTTTGCTTTTCCTCGGCCACAAGATATTTGCTTCAGTTTATGTCTTTATCAGCGTCATCCGTCGACTTGTTTCCTATATGCATTATGACATTGTGTACTACCATAGTTCTGTTTCGGATTGCGTACTATACTGTATAGTCTTCTGAGGTCATCTACGCCCGTTTTTCTGTACGTATCACTTGGAAATAGTTTGTGAGTCATAACAAATTGATACCACTTCAAGGTGCGGCGAGTTGCGAGGCGTTAGTAGGTACTTTAACGGGGGGTTGTCGGCCAGAATAGAAAAATCCACATCATCTACTCACGCATCTTACCGTACCCGTTGAATGCAGCTTCAGATAGTGATTGGGATTCAAACATGGTATTCAGTTACGTTCTACGGTCTACTTGCGACTCGGAGCATGATAGGAACTGATTTCTGTTGCGCCGCAAACGCTTTCAGCTTGGCGCAAGCACCCAGCCTGGGGCATAGGCATGCTATTGGGACTAATGGCATGGTGTCAGCATAAACATGGATGACCTCGTCGGACTCGTCGATTCTTCCGGGGACAAGCAACTCCACGGTGACCTACATATGTATGTTGGCACGTCAAGCAAGCGCTCTCAAGTTGTTTTCCACCCCACGTTCTGCTTGGCACTTGCCTCCCGTGATGGCGAGCGCACGGGTATATTCGTTAATCTTGTCCGCACGTAGCTATTCTCTGAAATATAATCAACGATTCCTGTCCCTAGGATTATTTGACGAGAGCAGTGTTGACACGCACATGCGAAAGCTTGACAGGGTCTTGCGGACCCCGGTAGTCGTTGTCATGTAGTGATTTATAGGCGGCGGATATGGGGATCGGGGACTTGATGGAATGTTGGCTTCTTTTCTTCCTCACAAAGAACCGGTTGAACCTGAATCCGTCTTCATGGCAATTTCAAAGAGAAAGACATGCGCAAAAGTCGGGCAGCGAGCAGGGCCTCGGACAGATTGATGTCCTGCTCTTTGCCTATGATGACCACCGTCCACGACGCTGATGACCTTCCATTTCCCTGTCGAGTCGGTCATCTTTTTACATGCGCTTCGAAATCTGAAAGATACTTGAGCATCCGGGAAATGGAATGATGTGTCGTCGTTGCTGGACAAGAGTGAGGCAAAAGATACCCCTCCGACTATGATGTCGCCCTCGTTGAAAATGATGCAGTTCTTGGCCAGACATCTAACGTAGTCGAGCCACATGAACTCGTTCGGATTGGACTCTACTTCAATGTCACGGCACGGACAGGAAGTAGGCGAGGACACCTATGACATTATGATTGAGGGGTACAAGAGTCCAAATGTCGTGGCAAAGCTCGACAAAACCGGGTTTGAAAACATTTCCAGGGTAGATCGCGCTCAAGCATCTACGCGTTCATGATAGGGAAATGCACACCTTTACGACGTTGCCCGTAGAGGTGAGCGACTTGCAACCGATTCGATGATCGTTGCTCCACGCTGACCGAGAATGCTCTTCAGCTACTCTACGAAATCCAGCTTTTCGCAGCGTCCAGCACGCTCCCAGTGACCTGCAAAGCGCTTCACTGCATTTTCGCTTCCTCGCCACCATCTTATCGCGCACAATATCTCGTCGCGTGCACCGACACTCCCCATATCCGCCAGGACGTCGCCCTCACCAAGATTCTGCGCTACCCGATATGCACCAAGGACGTTCTCGAGGCTTATTTTCGTAGGAGGCATGCTGAAGGGACACGCTCCGCACCTGCACCCGCACCAGAACTGCCGAAACGACTATTTCGTGCCCTCGTCCGCAAATCGACGCGTGACTGGACCGATCGAGACCCACCATTGCCTTTCCTTCGGTGCTTGTACAATTGTCCACATCTATCCTCTCCCAACGTCAATTCGCATGAAGGATATGCCCTGGCCAAGGCCGTACACGCCGGGTTTGTCCCGCTCGTGCGATTCCTGCTTGATCATGGGGCCGAACCCTCCTGGAAGGGTAACCTAGCTATAAACATTGCCATCCATCGCAAGGACCTACGACTCGTCAAAATGCTGGTGGAAAGGATGGACACGCAAAAGTCGCCCTCTCAAAACGGGAAACGACAAAAATTGGAGGACAGGGTGGATGTTACCCCGGGCATGCTCCGAATCGCCGTGAAATGCAAAGCGGAAGACATCGTCGAGTATCTTACGAGGGACAAGGGATGTATACCTGACATGCAAACATTGTTGTTGATGCAATGACATTGGGGTGACATATCACCGGCATCGTAAAGGAAACACATAGTCTCATCGTGCATGAATGTTACTTGCATGCAGTCCAGATGACCCTGGAGACCACTAGCACTGGCGTGCCCATGCAAACTCTGCGTTATGACGTGACTGGAAATTCTCATTTGGGTCTCATCTTCAGATCCGTCCAACACTCCAGTGTAGACCTACGAGTTACCTGCCCAGAGGAGAGAGTTATGTTCCTGGCTGATTCACGATGATTCCCCAATGCGAAAGAAATTTATGGACCACCTTTCTTGAGGGATCTGATTCGATGAAACAGGTTCTTCATATAATGATCGGCTCAACTTTAAAAAACCGAACGTCGCCCAAGTCTGGAACATTGCCGGCCGACGGACTGGCATCGAGTACTCATTCTGCGTACAATCGTATAGTCTGCAACTAAGACTGTCGATCCTTCTGCTGCGCCGCGATCTCCTTCACTTTGGCGCAAACATCCTTGAGGGCGTTCGCGACCAACTCAAAGTCAGACATCTACAAAACACCTTGAGAACCAAAAAGGGTAGAAGGTGCACACGAACCTCGTTCCAAATCTGTGCGCTACATCTGGCCCACCATTTGCCGTTGTGTTTGAATGCTGGAACATAGGTCTCCCATTGGACTAGCATGGTGTCAATATAGACCTGGTACGTCTCGCCAGTCTCTTCAATCTCGCCAGGGATAGGCAGCTCCACATTGACCTATACCAGCATTTCAGACGAGTCCGACGAGAGCAGGTATGATTGGCCACCAACCATGTTCAATGTCAATTCGCCATCGGGGTCCATAACATTGGTACCGAGAAGTTCTGCTAGGCGTTTGCCTCCCGCAACAGCGAGTGCGTGGGTATATCCGTTGATCTTGTGCTCTCCACCCAACCATTCTCTGAAATCCAACGCTGGGGGGTAACATCGGGAACATGGTCCATAGGATTCGGAGCAAGGACTCGCGCACCTGCATTGATGCTTAGCTGCGGGACATAATCGATCGTTCCCGTCCCTGGAACAAAACTGGTTGAGCGATGGATAACTAACGGAATATCGACACATGCATTCGAACAACTTGACAAAATCCTGAGGACCTTTGTAATCATCGTCATGCAAAGATTTATAGGTAGCCGGGGTGGGAATCGGCGACTTGATCAAATGCTGGTTCCTGTTTTTCGTCAGGTTGAGCGATCAGAAACCCACGGAATTTGAAAAGCTGTTCGCCTCTTGGGAACATACAACACGGCACTTCCTCTCTTCGAGGAAAGCCATTTGTGGCAGTTCTTTGGGATGAAGGCGTCGTCACAATACTCCGAAAGAACAAGAAGCGAACTCACGGAAGCCCAAAAATCGGGTTGTGCTTTAGATAGATCGATGTCCAGCTCCTGGCCTATCGAGTGAGCCCCATCCACGACGGTGATGATCCCCGCTTGTCGACAAATTGCCACCATTTCTTTCCAGGGCAATAAGACACCGGGGTGAGATGCAATCGTATCGATGATTGCGACAATCTTGCGTTTTTCTGTCACGGCACCGTCGTTGGTCAACTTGTTTATATGCTCTTCGAAACTTTGAATGATGTTGGCATGCTTTGTCGGAAATTGAAGGTCGAACGTCGACAATGTGGGGTGAGGGGAAATATCCGCAAGGTACTGGAGCGTTCTGGACACGGATTGGTATGTTGTCGTGGCTAAGGGGAAGCACGTGAGGGAAGGAATGTCTGGAGAGCTGATAGACACACCCTGGAGTAAAATGTCGCCTTCGTTGAAGGAGAAATTGCGCAGGATGGTCGCGATACCGTGCGAGGTGTTGTTCACGATGACGCACTCATCTGTTTCTGCCCCAATAAGCTTTGCAACACGTTCTCGGGCACGATCGAGGTGTTTGACATAGTCGAGCCTCATGAACTTGTCCGGGTTGGATTCGACTTGATCAGTCATCTCGTCACAAAAGGCACGGACAGTGAGTGGAAGTGACCCATAGGAGCCTGTGACGAGTGTGAGCGAATGGGTGATGTCGAACGATAGAGCACGTATACCATTGTTGAGGTTGACGTAGTTGGGCGAGAAGCCGAAAAGCGCACGGGCTTGGTGTCCAAACGGTGGGGGTGATGATTTGCGAGGATCTGTAGCAATCGCGGGCAGCCGGGGAGGTGGCTTGGTAGCCGTCATTGTACGCTAGATGGGATGGATATGAACGTGCGGAAGGACAAGGAAGAACGATTCACACCGTGATGGAGCCCCATGACCAAGTCAATATCTTATCTTAGCGCGTGTCGAGGGGATTTAAGCCGGATCCGACGGCTCGTCCTTTCCTACCACGATGGCGTCGTCCGCCTTCTTCTATGGGACGTTGATGCACCCAAAAATTTTGAAGCGAGTGATCGGACACAACGGATCGTACCTTGAGATCAGACCTGCACTCCTGCCCGTGCGTGCTTGGAGCCCTCCGCTCGAATGTGACGGCATTGACTCGGACTTGCAGGACTATACCAGACACAAAATCAATGTAGAGAGACTCGATTGCAGCGCAGGAATGTGACTCACTTCAGATAGGGTGCAGACTACCCGGGGATAGTGCCGTACTCGGACAGCCGAGCGATGTTTAGCGGGGATCTTGCGTCCGAGGACAGGTCTGTGAGGGGCTCGCTGGTGGCGGGACTCTCTGACGAAGATATGAGGCTGCTCGACGTTTTCGAGGGCGACGTGCGTGCTCATCGTCCATCGTCTGCTCTGAACTGCTGATGGAGTTCGCTGGCAGGAATACACACGGGAACTCGTTCTCGTTCACCCGCTCGGACCCCCGGTCGCCCTTGACGACACAGCGGAGATGATGGGCGTGGTAACGAAAGACCCTGCCAGTGGGCTCGCGCATCTGGTCGAGGTGAACACATATGTATGGTGCCGTCCACTAAGTGAGCTACAACCAAGGCTGTGGAAGTTCGAGGAGTTTGTCGAGGAGAGCGCGTGGAAATGGGTGGGACCCGGCTCTGACAGCAACAAGGACTACACGGAGGTGGACCGACGGCGTGCGATGCAGGGCAACATCGTCCACATGCACACGGCGTCCGAGTCATAGCCAAATGGATACGACTCTGACATTCTACTACAACCAACCAACTTAGTACAAGTACAGCTAGATCGACCCAATGAAAGAAGACATGTCCGAGTCCCCGTTGCTGTCCCCGACGGCGGACACCGTCTACCGTCTCGACCAGAAGCGTGGCAGACCATGGTTGCGAGTCGCTCTGCCAGCCGCGGTCATCGCAGCCGTCCTGCTCTTCGTGCTCGCCACCGGCGTCGGTCATCGTCTCTCGGGACGACCAGGTACGTCCTCGCCATCGCCTGAAACCACTCCGAGTCCGTGACCTTCTAATCGGCAGATTTTCCGGATTTCTCCCGCTACACCACGGTCACCAAGACCCTCCCCAGCAGCATTTTTCCCATCCGTACGTCGCCCAGACTCCCACCGGAAACGTGCGTTTCACCGTCGCTATCGCCACAGACCCGGATGACAACAGGCGTGTCATCGCCGTCGGTGATATCCATGGCATGAACCAGTCCCTTAGGTACGCCTTGTCACGTTCCCGTCGACATCAGCATGCCTCACCTCCTCCATGCAGTGCATTACTCACCGAGATATCGTATGATCCGCACTCAGACACGTTGATCCATCTCGGCGACATCGTGTCCAAGAGCCATCAGGTCTCGTTCGATCCAACTCTGACCTTCTTGGCCACCAACCACATTCTCGGTGTCCGTGGTAACAACGACCAGAAAGTCATCGAATGGCGCGCCTGGATGGACTGGATACAATCCCTTCCAGGCGGCAGAGAATGGTTGCAAGACATGGACTCACGCTGGCCTCGCCTCAACGGGGACGAGCACCATCCAGACTTCCATGCTTGGCTCGGCAAGTTTCACCAAGAATGGCAAGCATACGTGCCCCACGGTTGGAAGCTGCTCGGAAAACATTACACGGTCGCTCGGGATATGTCTCAAGACCATTACGATTACCTTTCGTCCCTCCCTGTCCTTCTCTATGCACCTACAGCACATACTTTCTTTGTCCACGCTGGTCTCCTGCCAGCCGATCCTACTCGTAAATCCAGTGATCCCAAGCAGCCACTTTCACATTGGCCCGCGTCTGCCGACCCAGAAGAAGACGAGCTCGTCCTTCGAGGCCTTCAAGAAATCGCGTTGTTGAATCAAGTTCCTCAGAACAAAGACCCTTCGGTTCTGATGAATATTCGAAGTCTCTCAGAGAATGGCAAGGTCACAGACAGCAAGAAAGGCACTCCATGGGCCGAATTATGGAATGAGGTAATGAACAGCTGTTCTGGTTTGCCCACGGTTCTTTCCAAACGGAGTTGGACACAAGCCCGTCTACACTGCTTTCCATCGACGGTCATATATGGCCACGCCGCCGCTCGTGATCTTGACGTGAAGCGATGGTCAATGGGTCTGGACACCGGTTGTGTAAGTCACTTGGTTCTTCCCTTTACCGATTTCTTGACGCAAGCCTTTGCTAGGCGTATGGCCGTCGGCTGACGGCGGTTGTTCTCAACAAAGATATCCTCCTGCCACAGACCCACTCAGAAGTCACAAGTCTGACGCTCCAGGCTTCCCGCATCCCATTCGGCGATCAAGGTACAGCTCAAATCATAAGCGTAAAGTGTCACGTATAATTTTGGACCGTGCCCTTTCTTCTCGAGGGTCTCATACACGCAACATAGTACATACATAGCCCATTTCTGCACACTGTAACCGTCATTCAATATTCCTTATTTATGAAAGCGCTTGTGCTTTGAGTGGCGTCAGACCCTTGGACTACAACCATGCACGCCGTGTTCAACAAGTTCATCTTGTACGAGAACAAGCTCCGCTTCTGCATCGTCGCGTCCAATACATCCGACTCTCGCCACCGCATTATCAGGATCGACCGCACCTCTCCAGTCGACTTGAATGTCGTCGAAGATGACACTGACTACAGCGGTAAACAGATGAGCGCCATGCTCAAGATGCTTGACGACGGAAACAGGGCTTCAGGTGGCATAGGCAGAGCCAGAGTGATACACGGGATTGCGGGTATGCATTTGTCTCCTTCGCGTCGGTCTTGTATCAAAGTCCGCGCAGGCTTTGTCAAATTCACCGCGGGGTGGTACATGATCGTTATATCCAAGCGTTCTGTCGTCGCACTTCTTGGTGGTCACTATCTGTACCACTGCGAGAGCACGGACATGATACCAGTCTATGCTAATCACAAGATAGAGAAGCCCGCGGAAGAGCAACGTCTCCTCAACGTGTTCAAACAGGTCGACATGTCGAAAAACTTTTACTTCAGGTAAGTCTTTCTTTTTATGAATCACACAGCAGAACTTGGAGTTGTGATAATAGTCACTCGTATGATGTCACTTCGACGCTCCAAAATAATCTTACGAAGCCAGACCGATTTCGGGACTCTTCTTGGCCTTTCAATGATCGCTATGTTTGGAACTTCCATATGCTATCGCGTCCTTTCACAGATATAGCTCCCCGAGGGATTCAGGCTTGGTTAATTCCGCTTATCCACGGTCACGTCGATCAAGCCAGTGAGTGTTGTCTGCCTCATCGTTTATGTATGTCGACACCTCTTTTTCATTTAGAGTTGAATGTTCTTGGTCGCGTCGTCTTTGTTACTCTGATTGCTCGCCGCTCTCGTCATTATGCAGGGGCCAGGTATCTGACCAGAGGTGTCAACGAAGAGGTCGTAGTTCACCAGTTTTTGTAGTACATTCTTCTCATCAAACACAGGGAAACGTCGCGAACGAAGTTGAAACGGAACAAATCGTCTCCGAGTCTTTAACTACACCGTTCTACTTTCCTTCCAAGCGTGGTGTTTCCCGCAGCCCAAGTCCCCGTTATACGAGCTATGTACAAGTACGTTTTTGCCTTCTTGGAACACTCGCCGCCTATCGTGGTTCGTAGTACCGAGGGAGTATTCCCATTTGTTGGACACAAGATACCACTACCATGAGCCCCCGGCCTCCGATTGAAAGTTAGTCATGGACTGTTTGCAGTGTTTCTAACTCGACGGACTTTTCTAGTCAATGTCATCGATCCATTCTATTCTGCCGCCTCTCGCCACTTTAACAATCTCTTTGCCCGTTATGGAGCACCAATTTTCATTCTCAACCTCATCAAGAGGCGAGAGCCTGTCCCCAGGGAGTCCAAGCTTCTGGATGAGTATACACAATGTGTCCGTTACCTCAATCAGTTTTTGCCGGATGGGAGGAAAATGACTTACTGTGCTTGGGATATGTCGAGGGCATATAAAGAGTATGTGCTTTGATGTCAGGGTTTTACCATTTATCTGTTTTCTTCCGCAGGAAGACCCAGGATGTCATCAGTTACCTGGAGGACATGGCGGAGGAATCAATCTCAATGACAGGCTTTTTCCATACCGGGGCAGAACCGTTCTCTCATTATTTGCAAGGCGCATCGTAAGTACGCTCTCTGATATTAGCTCTACCCGACGTTCAATCCAATATCAGCAGCGACAAGGACCCTTTCTCGTGGCGAAGTGACATTCTTTTGCAAAATGGCATATGCCGTACCAACTGCGTGGATTGTTTGGACCGTACAAACGCTGCCCAATTTGTGTTTGGAAAGCGTGCTTTTGGGCATCAACTTTACGCACTTGGAGTGGTCGGAAACCCAAATCTCTCATTCGACTCAGATGCTGTCAACATATTAACAGAGATGTATCATGATCACGGTGATAGTACGTGTTGCATTTGGAACTTTCCTCCATTACTTACCCGTTCTATCAGCCATTGCCCTTCAATATACCGGGAGTGCACTCGTCAACCGCGTCGAGACTTATCGCCGAATGCCACATTGGAATAGTCACTCTCGCGATATAATCGAGAACATCCGACGTTTCTATACCAATTCATTGTTGGGTTGGTTTCCATGCATCCGACCGGGACTACGTTCACGGTCGATACAGATGCCGACAAACAAGCAGCCATCAACTTGTTTCTTGGTGTACACGATCATCACGGGCAGGTTGTACACTCACGAGGCGGTTATCGGCAATGGTATGATCCTTGCAACTTGGAAACTGCATACACTCTAGATGAGTGTTCGCATGCATTGCATCATTTTGTCATTCACAATAGTGATTTTTGGTCTGAGTATTACAGACCGCTCTTGTTCACTTCCTTGGGCAAGCACTTTGCATATTGTATGAATACTCTGAAAGCTCCAGGGTAAGGATGAACTTTTTCGTTCTATTAAGTTGACCATGAACATCAACTAGAAAGATCATGAATGACGGAAACTATAGCCCTTTTATGCCTAGCAATCCTAATGTGGTCCATCATCCCAGGTTTGTATTCAGCTAGGTTTTTGTCTGGTGTATTGACCCTCTCTATTCAGATTGATGGCAGGTGTGCGGCGTTGGATTGGCAACCCGACTCCATCTCAGCATGACACCATGAGGAAATCTATGCACTCAACAAAGATGGATGCAAGAACCCAATCACATGGCAAAGCTGAACTTCATACACAATCTGGTGCTCTAGCAAGCCAGCTTCTCGATCCAAAGGTATCTTCAGATGAATTGAATGAGTATCATAGGTAAATTTTTTTTGCACATCACTGGAAACATCTGCAATGACTGTAACAGGTATATTGATCAAGATCAGCTTTTACATGATCCTATGCAAAGCGAGACAGGCACTAATGACCACCTACTTTACATCAAATATGTTGAGAAGAATACTGGAAAAGGGGTACTATTGTTAGGTGATGGAATTGCAGAACAGTATTATGAAGGATACATGCTTTCTGCTTCTGACAATCAGCTTTTGATTTGTGCAGACACACAAAACTACTCCAAATGGCTGACAGAAGTTGTAACAATGTGACAATATGTCATGAAGCTGCTAGTTTTTGTCAATGGATTGATATGTAGATATGGATTTTATCAGGGATACTAGTCATCATCATCATAGACCATTTGGTATATTTATATATCTGTACAGGAGAATGCCATCATCTGACATGTGTCCACACAAACTATTGCAGCTGTTAATTTACAAACCAGAGTGGTCCAAGCTTTCAATCAGATGAAGAACTGCAGATTAGTATCCTATGGCAGTGACAAGCAATATTAACACCATTCTTCGCCTAGAAAAACTGTGACTTACAATGGGGTGGGAACTTGAAAACTACGGTACATGAGCATAGACTCCGTTACGGCTTGTACCACGCACCTGGGGCTTCTGGCTATATTTCTCACGAAGAATCACCCTGGATATACAAGTCCAAGACAGCACAGGGAACCGAAGATTCTGTGCACTTACCTCATATCATTGAGCAGTTGGAGATAACTCGGATTGGAATTTCGAGCTACACAACGCATCCCGCTCACTGAGAATCCCAAAGGAATGGATGAAAACTTACCAAGGGCTGTTAGGAAAGCCTGGAACCACAAAGTCCGGTCAGGGAAAGTGCAGGAAAGGGGTAGAGAGCACGTACGTCACTCATTGCGCCCGTGTAACGGCCACTGATTTGAGCATCAGCGCTCGTTTGAGAGTCCTTACAGCCGCTCCATGACATCTGTATTAATCAAGGATATTAAGGAGGTGGCACAGAAAATTGCATGGAGGCAATATGATCTTACAACGTCTGCGGCACTTGTTCTCGTTGCTTTGGTGTACTCGTATGCCTTCTGTTGGCGTCCAGAGGCGACATGGATAAGGTCCGTTACACCGTGAACCATACCACCGAAATCGCGTCTCTGATAGGAACTGAGAGTAGAGAGTAGCCCCTTTGTCGCCTCGACCTTCACATTGGGTTCCTTGAGTTTACCCTCCGTAGAATACTGCCCGATCAGCGTCAACGAGATGCAGCAGTGAAGCATACACGGTAACTTGGTGAGAGCCACGCACAGTGTATGGAAGATCTAACACCAGAAAGTTCATTACTGTTTCGGTCTTGTGCAGGATGTTGAATTCATACCTAGCGCTGAGCCAGAGTGGCATGCCTATCGAAAAGTTAACGTTGGGATGGTATGTCTCAAACTCGTTCGCCCACATCGAAAATCGCTGTTAGACGGCACCCAGCGGGAAGATCGCGAACCATGATCATGTGCATGTCCTGCGGTAAGTCTTAGCCACAAGATTCCAAGATGCAAGTTGCTGACTGACATCGTCCACTATATGGGATGTGTTCTTAAAGTCTGCGGGATATATAACTGAGATGAAAAACTGTGAGTCCAGATCAGGGGGAGGGGATGTATCAACTTGCCCTCGTCGTACCCATCTTCTTCGTCGCCATCTAAATCCTTGGTTTGCCCACCGTGTCCTGAATCTATTCGAATGAGATGGACAGTCCGGTTCATAACATAATAACACATACAATGGAAGAA
The DNA here is from genome assembly GCA_038090395.1 of Boletales sp. KT-2023a. Taxonomy (NCBI): domain Eukaryota; kingdom Fungi; phylum Basidiomycota; class Agaricomycetes; order Boletales; species Boletales sp. KT-2023a. Next base: position 131,457 of record JBBPMP010000003.1, read on the forward strand.
GAGGGAGTCGTTGGGCCGAGCATCTCTCACGAGCCAGCGCATTGCGTCGAGCTGATGAAAGATGAGGCCATGTACAACCAAATCCGGGGATGCGACAGACCATGTTTTGTCGAGTTGGCCATTGGCGAGGATTCATAGAATCGTCCGTAAGTATCACCATGTCCTCTTCTCTGTAACCACGTCCTGTTCACTTTACGATGGTATCACTCGTGAAGCAGGGGCGAAACGGGCAAACCTAGAAGAAATCTCTTCATGCGATGCACATCTTCTATGCAACCCTGAAGTTGCTCAGGCTGGCCAATGTAGTTTATACCGATCTGTATACCAACTTTAATGAGAGATCACAGAGGATCAGAACGGCATCATACAAGCAGTGCCTTCTTTTTTCCATTGCATTGCGAGTACTGAAAGTAAGCAGGCTGCATCTGTCCGTCTGAGAATCCATATGACTGCTGTCCGGTCGGAGGCATGGGTGGGGGGCCTGGAGGAGCTCGGTATCCTCCGGACACAGGGAGTGGTGGTCCTGTAGGGGGTGGGTATGGTCCAGGGTAACTAGGCAAGCCATGACGCGGAACATATCCCCCAGCAGGAGCGTTCGGGGGAGGGTAGGTGCCTGAAGAGTGTGAGTGGTGGGATTGGCCGTTAAACCACATTATTCGGATGAGGGTTGCCGTCGAATTGCGATATGTACCTGGTACAAATCAGGTTAGAATCTTGGCAGTGCTTCAATTCAAGACAGACCGCAGTAGCAACTCAATTACTCAGCCTTCGTGCCCAATCTGAGCATTGTGTCACTCGGTCAACCAACAATAATCCTGACAGGGTTAGTCTACACCGCTGGCGCCGTCGTCTGGCACGAGGTCACATTGTCGACAACACACAGCTTCGATAATAGAGCTAGCGGTACTCGTAACTTTCCTGTCACGGCCTTTTGAGCTGTGGCACTGGTCTCTCAACGTCAAGATTCCTAACCTCCCACGTTGGTGCCAATTATCGGCGCTTTCTAGGTTCCCGATCCTCACAGTTGTACATCTTTTCCCAGGTACTTCCTTGTGATCAGTTGATGGCACTAGTCATGCCCGCATCAAATTCTTCATTTTGTTAGGTTCAATGCGCACCAAATAAGACACATTTAATGTTCTACGGCCGTCGGATGGGCTAAGTATATCGGACCGATATCTTACAATGCTGGTTGCCATTTGTCTGCTTCCACAAAAGGGTAGGGACTCAGGTAAAGCCTATACAGTGTCAGGGCTGCTAAACGCCTCCGCCCAATCCCGGCCATCGCCGCCAAATGAAATGCATCTCTGATCATTCCTGACTGCATGCAGAAACGGGCGTAGTTTCGGTCCCATTCCGCACGAAAAAAAACATGTGATCAACCCGGTTCCCCATGCTATATAACACCGGAGCGCCGCCAGTGACGGTAAGACTACCTCTAGCAAACATGGGTGGCGGCACGACTCTCACTGCAACTCAACTTGCTGCAGACCGCCGCAGAGCTCTTCAGGGGCAATCTGGATGGGTAAGCATTGTGTCACATATGATATACATGCGTCTCTAACCGCCGTTCACAAGGTCGGTCTTGTCAATAATGCCAGAATCCTTGCAATCACCGTGTTCGCGTCTTTGGGAGGGTTGTAAGCGCAATCATCTCGTATCTGGTATCCGTCCTGAATACCTTCGTACCACAGGCTATATGGTAATCCCTTCGGAAATTGAATTGATCTGAGAGCTTACAGCATTTGCGATCCATCGCAGGTTATAACCAAGTGAGTCTGATTCATGGATCGCAGCATTTATCTCACCTTCTTGCGTCAGGGTGTCTTCTCTGGAGTGCTGAGCATGACCTCTTTCAAGACTAGAATGGCTTCCGCAGTCAATAACTCCGGTACAAAGGGATGGTTAGTTTCTATACTTGAACTCGGTGCCTGGTTTGGTGTGCTTTGTACCGGCACATTGGCAGACAAGTTATCACGCAAATACACCGTTGTGCTTGGTGCGTGACCTTATAAACTTTGTGAAACAGTGCTGACCCAATTTTCAGCCGTGGTCATCTTCTGTATTGGTGTAATTGTTCAGACCTCGGCGTCGCAGCCCTCCTCCATATATGGAGGTTTGTATTTTGCAACTGCTTGTTACCGTTGTTAACATATACTACACAGGAAGGTTCGTTACTGGTCTTGGCGTCGGTTCACTGAGCATGGTGGTCCCTCTTTACAAGTAGGTGATCGAACATCGGCGTAACTGTAGTCTGACATTAGTTGCCAGTGCTGAGCTTGCTCCTCCCGAAGTTCGGGGAAGTCTTGTTGGACTCCAACAGCTTGCCATCACGTTCGGAATCATGATTTCCTTCTGGATTGATTATGGTACCAACTATATTGGCGGGACCGGGTCGAGCCAGAGCGAGGCAGCGTGGCGCATTCCTATAGCTCTTCAAATCGTGCCGGCACTCGTTCTCGGGTTTGGGATCCTATTCATGCCATTCTCACCGAGGTGATATTCATTTTTCTACTTTGTCTGCTCTGTCTCAAACCTCAGGTAAGATGGCTTGTAAATCAAGGCAGGGATGACGAGGCACTTCAAGTGCTGAGCGAGGCCAGGCAACTTCCACCCGATTCCGACCTTGTGCAGATCGAGTTTCTGTAAGCTTTCCTAGATGCCGATCATTGAATGTTACTGAAATCACGAATTCAGTGAGATCAAGGCACAATACCTCTTTGAAAAGGAGACCAATGCCCTCAAATATCCATCGTATCAAGATGGATCATTTTCTTCCGAAGCGAAACTTGCCACCTACGCTTACCTCAGTTTACTTTCAACCCGTACCCTTTTCTACCGTGTGGCCCTTGGCTCTCTGTAAGTTGTGTGCCACGCTGATCCCCGCTCCTTTGTGACACAGTAGAATTCACTAGGATTATGTTCTTTCAACAATGGACTGGGATCAATGCAATCCTCTACTACGCCCCAAGCATTTTTTCTTCGCTTGGATTGACCGGAAACACGACCAGCCTACTCGCTACGGGAGTTGTTGGCATAGTGTAAGATCAAGCGATGCCACCAGAGATTAAACTGCATATTTACACCTATTTCTAGCATGTGGCTTGCTACCATACCCGCCGTGATATGGGTCGATAATGTGGGACGTAAACCTGTTCTGGTCTCAGGTGCTTTCCTTATGGCAGCGTGGGTCGTTATTCTTAACTCTAGCTTCTTGACGTTTATAAGCATCATGCTTCAGATGCCACATAATTGTTGCCATCCTGACGGGTTTGTATCAGAACGATTGGGCTGCGTACGTTCTCATGTTACTCACCGATATGTTGGCTAATTTGATTTTCAGGCATTCCGGTATGATACTATTTAACGCTTAAGAGACCTTCTGATCATTCACTTTAGCTGCCGGGTGGGCGGCGTGTGCATTGGTTTGGGTTTTTGCAATCGGTAAGTTCGGAGCTTTTTTTGGGACGAGGTGTACACTTATTTGGGTGATAGGTTTTGGATATAGCTGGGGCCCGTGCTGTTGGATCTTAGTAGCAGAAATTTGGCCTTTGAGCGTTCGTGGAAAGGGAATCTCCATCGCTGCATCATCCAACTGGGTAAAAATCTCAGTTATCAACCAAATGAACAATTACTGACTTGTATGATTCAGATGAACAACTTCATCGTTGGTCAGGTCACTCCGACGATGTTAACACACCTCACATATGGCACATTCATATTCTTTGGAGTAAGTTTATCTTGCTACTTCACCGGTGAGATTTCACGACGGCGCTAGGTTTTCTCCTTCCTTGGTGGCGTATTCGTTCTGTTCTTCGTGAGTAAACATTTTTCGCTGTGCTCACCCCGAGTCCTGAAATCTTGGCAGGTCCCCGAGACAAAGGGTCTCACACTAGAAGAGATGGACGAAGTCTTTGGCGACCGCGAAGGCTTGGCCGTTGTAGACCAACAGCGCCAAAACGAAATCGCAGAGCGTATCGGCCTCACAGCATACGTTCAAGGAGGGTTCTCCGAGGTGCTTGAAAAGCCTGCACAAGAGAATGACATCAAAGGGGACACCGTGGTTTAGCTTTTAGTCTTTCTCAATTGCTCGTTGGAATTACGTGTGGGACCTGAGTATACATGGCCTGGCCGTGACGTCGGTCGATGTGCTTTTGTAAATATATTCATACTGTACTTCCGACCTGAGGGTTTTTTTTCAAGTCTCAGTATTCGAAGTGACACGGGTGAGAAAAAGGTGGGAATGTACTCGTCACTACACTCCTCCTGGTATCACATGGAAAAGCTACAGATTCCAATTGTCATGCGCGGTGATGACGAGCCTGGATCCCTGGACCCCTGTCGCGTACTGGGTGCATCTCACCTCCCGAATCAGCCGTTCTCGAAGATATAATCCCGGCCTTTCTTCCGGTATCTCCAGTTCTCGTGCCTATAGCGGACCAATCGTTCAAGTTAAGCCGCGACCTTCTCGTCGCAGATCCCTCGTTACAAATGGCGAACCCCAGGGTAAGCGTCGCAGATTATGTCCACGCAACGCAACAGGCTGGCACCAAGTCAAGGCAGACCTGCCAAGGTGGAGGCAGAATCATGGGCAAAGTGTTTTGACCGATTCACTGCAGCCCTACATGTCATGACGTGCGTCGATCTGCCACCACGTTCTTCGGACCGAAGGAAAACCATTGTGACTGGTGTGTTCTGGTTAACCCCCCATAACCCGCCCCCACCTGGAAGTGGAACATTATTACGCCAAACGAAGCAACTGCGTCTGCAAATGCGTTGGTCACTTCTCGACGTGACTGTGCAAGAGGCGAGACGATCGCCCAACATGGGGCAAGATATTGGGCTTATTTTGTTTGAGCTATTATACTTTTGAATTAGTACAGACGGACTTGGAACATGGCGAATCTCGCACATGAAAGCCCACCCATTTTGGCTCAGTGGAAATACGGAGGCATCATGAATTAAGACGGGTCGGCATGTCTATCGTATCTTAGAATTTGATGAGGCGATAATTTGTCAGTCTGTAAAAATAGCGCGATTTCTCATCGTCCGCTGGAGACGAAGTTGAGAGCCGAAATGAAGCTAAATCCCAGCTGAAAGCCCTGGGCACTAGTTCACGTTTGAGAGTGCAGAGAGGAAGTACCTGCGCACGTATATCGGTCAGACGACGGCAAGAGATAGGGATAGAAATGAAGATCAACGAGTCAGAAAATCTCCTCAGCTCGGTGGAGCTTAGGTAGTCTAACATGCTTTGTGACAACGGCTGAAGGCCCATCATGTCATCGGATTCAGATTATTCGAACCTTACCTTGTATGTGAAGTTAGCCGGGCTCACGAGGCCATCATATCAGTGGCTGCATGGCCCAGCCTGAGCGCACTGTTGTGTGAGTGTTGTCCACGAGGAAGCCGCGTTTTGAGTGAATACCGTAATCACACAGTCTTGCTTCAGCCCGATCTCACGGTGTGGCCTTAAAACGTTGCGTGTGTCCTGGACGTCAATGTTTCCGTAGAAACATCACCTTTGGATCGCAGGCGGCCTGCGACGTCCGCGACAACCTGATCGACAAAGTGAGTAGCAAGTTCGGATTCAAGATGGAATGACTGGTTGGTTGCGGCTCGATAAGGCGTCGCAGTCACCGGCACAGATTCAGGTCGCTGCATTTGGCTGCCTCGTGTTTGATGCCAGCTACGTTCATTCCTGTCTGGTCCTGATAATCATTCAAGGGCCAGTTCTAATTTCGTCCTTTCGCCTTTTCTCCAGCTTCTCTCTCCTTCACCGCATCCCCACAAGGCACCTCGGGCGGCGGGCGTCTCACCAGTTCAATCCCATGTCCTCCACAGCTATAGGCACCTTCACATGTTGGGATGGCTACGACGATTATGAACTGGTAGAAGAGCGGTCTCCGCATGCTTCCCGCCCTCCTCGCCGTTCTCGCCTTGCTTCTACCGCCTCCCCACGCCAAGCTACCGACCACGGCGGTGAGCGCCCCCAGACCTCGAAATCGACCACCGGACAAGTTCCGCGAGACCACGAGTATATGTCGCTCGATGAACTATGGAGCACCTTGCGAGAGAGGAAACACGCTGCGGAAGCCAAGCTTCCTTTAAAGGTGAAATCCCTGGAAACGCCCCAGCCTGAACCGAGCGGTGCTTCGCGTTCCACTCCAGAACGACATGTCGCCACTCCGAAGAAGGCAACCCCTCCCAAGGTGAAACGGAAGAAATCCGCGTACGCAAATCGCTTCATTTTATGCGTCTGTCATCCTCATCGTTCGTTCTGACCCGTTTCAGGGATTGCGTGTCATTCCGCGAGTCTCGTTCGGGTCGTACGGTGCGTATTCTCCGTTAATGTTTCACATTCCCGTGAGCATCCCTATTTATCCCCGCTCAGATTACCGCGACCTTTGACTTGCCTGGCATAAAGAGAGAACAAGCGCACGTCAGCTTTCGTTACAACAACTTGGTGGTGACATGGCAAACGGTCAAGATTTCAGAAAAGGAAGAGAACGGTCGGCTCGTTAGAGAGCGCGAGGAGAAGAAGTACACACGAACGATACCCCTTCCAGAGGGAACGAAGGTAAGCGAAGTGCTCCTTTTTGTATCTCACGGTGCTGATTGCTGTGTTTAACTAGTTCGAAGAGATACGTGCAGTTATGGACAATCGGCATCTTATCTTGAACTATCCCAATATGCGTACGGTCCGTGTTGAGCCCCGACCTCGATCAACCAGACAGGCTGAGCCCCGTTGCGTCGAGCCGACGGTCATATCTGACGGTGACATCAAATCTAGCGATGACTTTGAGGATGTAACGTATCCCAAGGCAAAGGATCATTTACCACACGGAGCAATTACAGAGGTTTCTGACATTTCAGAATACTAGACTTTCTTTCTTTGGAGCGTCTCCTCTTTCGACATCCGCGCTCTGAAAGATTTGTTCTTCTACATTGTACTTGCGGGCGACGCTTATTTATTTCATTTGCTGCAGTCTGGAGATAATCAACAAGGAATAACTTTACTTTGTGGCCGCTTCGTTACGAATATCGACTGCACATGTACTGATAAAAGACATACAACGTCGAGGATACATTCGATTGAAATTTTTCAGAGCTCGAATGGCGAATGGAGTCATAATTATTACAATGGTTATCTCATACAAGATAGCAATAGAACATACGCGTACGTTACATGTCATCCACACTCCACTCATAGCTTGCTGCGTCTGTCCGTTTTCTCTCATTGATACGCTGGAACCACTTCTTTTCGAAGCCATTGCCACGGTCTGGGAAGTTTGTCGGAAAGATTATCAAGATCATGAGAATGTGGCATTACCTACGCCATCCCATCTATATCCCGGTTTGATGCCAAAACGGTTAGGTGCTGGTGGTGGGCCATGGTATTCTGGCTTTTTGGAGACCTTGGAACCCTTTTTCTGCGCAACAGATGAATCAGAAAAGGATGGGCGCAGGTTCATGAACTAACCGTCAAGAAAGCAGCGGCAGGATCATCCCATCTCTCCTGTGCTTTGAGTTCTTCGTTGAGGTCCTTGTCATCTGCACGGCGTGAAAACGGTAAAGATTTGTTCTTTTCCAATTGAACTCTCCGTTTATCCTCTTCTTCTCGTTGTATAAGTCCCTTACCCCACTCCATTTTCTGCGCTTCCTTTTCCTCCTTTTCTCTTTTCTTCCGGGCTGCTTCGGCGCGGGCCAGTCTCATATCAATCTTGCGACCCGAAGCATCGCGGTATACAGTCTCCTGCGCCGCCTCCACATCCTCTTTCGCGATTTCGTCCCGTCCGATACGCGCTTTTGTTTGCTACAATCCGTGGTCAGGTGTCATCTGACGTAGTTTCAAACGGACTTTACCTTTCGAAGCTCCTCTGGACGGATCAACCCACCCACGAAAGAGGGTTGTTCGTCGGGCGGTACGGAAGGGCTCTTCTCCTTCGTGCTCTCTTGCAGCGTAGTCCATCCCGAACGATCATCCGTTCGCCGTTTCTTGAAACTCCGGTCGCTCGCAACGGCAGCTTCGGCCACTTCCATTTCGTCTTCTTGTCGTCGTCTCAAGCCCTCGTCGCCAAAGCCTGTATCCTCGTCAACAAACATGGACGGACCACTGGCTGCACTGGTTGCGACCTTGCGTTTCTTTTTCTTGGGGGCAGTTCGAGCCAGTATGGCCTCTGCTTTCTGCCCCGACATGTACTTTTCTGCAAGGTACGCCTGCATGGTTGGAGGTGATCACTACAAGCTGGATGGACGACTAGTACAAGTTCCCGGTAAACTCCGTTACGTAATCATTACATTAATAATGAACAATGACATTGACACCATTGGGCGGAAGACATTCCGACGACTTCACCGTTGAAGATCGTAGAGTGCAAGGGAAGTGAAATGCAATAAAAAATACTCGATAGAAATGCGCTTTAACCAGAATGTGGACTGGAGGGATGAGCACGTCTGATAGAATTAAGGTAACAAACACCTGGTGCATCTCCAATTTGAATCACTCACCGTGACGGAAACATTACGGAGTATGCAGCCTCTGCTTCTCTGTGTGGGACCAGATGCAAGGGTGCGCACGGGCGGGAACTTTGGGGACGTGCTCTAAGATGAACACCAACACGTCGTGCAGTCTCTTCTCTGCGGTCGATGGTGGAAGACTTGACTGGACACGTCTGGCTACTGTCAAAGAGACTCGCGAATTTGTTGAAAGGTACGAATTTCAGAGGGCGGCGTGAGAGAGAAATGCCTGAATTATTTATCAAAGTATCGAGGGGATCGCCTTCGGTTAATACAGCAGCGCGAAACAAAGCCTCCGTGATTCGGGGGGATTTCCTGTGTCGTCTTTCGACGGTCTTTCGGCTAGGTGCAGTCCGTCTGCCGGGCGGGCGGTGGCGATTATATGCGCATGACTGCTTGTTCCGCGAAACTGCCTGGACCGAACGCAGAAAGGTCTCGACGGTGACGACACTTTGACGTGGACTTGGACTCTGAGGGATCGAGTTGCCCGGGAGTGCAGGAGAGGACGAAACTGGTTCCGGAAGGACGGTGATCTCCGGTATCAATCCTAAATTACTGATTTCAAGCCGGTCGTTGGCTGAGTCCGCTAGAACGCTGATCTGTATCCTCTTTCGCCTTCTCTTGAACTGGCAGGCATTAGTGGCCGATAAACGGAAAACCAGAACGTAAGATAAAGGTTTTCCTACCACGAATTCATTGGCACCGTCGGGAAGCGTTGGTGAGTTGTTGCCTTGCGGCTCGTTTACGCGGGTCATGTATGTAATCGGAAGAGTGGGATTAGCCTCGAAGCGGTACAGTAGCTGACTTGAACGGTCAATGTTCCCCGACTTCCAAACCCAAACAGAACGGTATGGAATGTAATTTCAACCTGATCGTCCGAGTCACGATGCTAGCAGCAGGTTTTATTTCCGTCAAACCGGACCTTCGGGTACTTCAAGTCCTAGTAGCACCGTTTGACACTAGTCGATCATTCCGGGCTGTACACTTGAAAAATGCCGTTCAAATTCGTGCGTATCATGGCACGGGCTTTTTGTCCCGCCGACAGCCACGACGCTGTCATCTTGACTCTTTATTACTAATTTCCTCACCTTATATGCAGTGCATCCCGAGGTACTTAAGGACTGGACTGCTCACCATGTTCTTCACCCACCTTGTTCACGACACAATCACGCACCGTTAACCTCAAACTCAACATGTATCTTGCTCTCATAAGCATCATTGCTTTTGTCGCCGCCCTAGTTGGCGCCGCACCGCAGCCTCGTCAGAATTGTTCTGAAGCCACTAGGTTTGGTGTGCTTTCTGTCTCCCCAACCAACGTCTCGGCCGGTGACGTGAGCAGAATCTTTTGGTTCCGGACAAACTCCAGCTAATGCATGTCAGATTTTGACGGTGACTGCTAACTTCAATTGCGCCGTCAACTACTTTAGAATCGTACCCCAATACACCGACTACTACATCGAGGTCCCTGTCAACAACAACGGTTACGAGCCTCCCATTCTCTTGGCTCGTCGCACCCTCCCGGCCGGCAGTATCTCAGACTCGTTCACAGTAGCGGTAAATTATTTCATGGGTACATCAGAATCCTTGCTGATCGTTTCTCTAGGTGCCTGACGCGTATTACTTTGCCAACGCTGGTTATGTAGTAATGCTCGAAACTACTTACCCAGTCAATGGCACCAAGGGGATTCCATATCTTACCGTCGGTGGAGTTGAGGCCGGGGTCACTATCAATGTCTAACTGGACCCCCTTTGGGTGTTAGCGTTCACTTTGATAGCTCGATTTGAGACTTGCTAGGGACAATGTTGGACTTGTTAATATACTGATTTTCTACGTCTTTCATATTTTTGGTGTTTGTCAAACAAATGAATAATCTGCGGACGAGTGGCCACATGTAGGATCCTCTGGCCTGGCTCGAGGCTCTGTCTCTGAGAGATTGGCCCACGTACGGAGATCAAAATCTGGGACGGGTCTGACGATGTACGTGCAACTTCAAAGCTTCACCATGGCCAGATGGTTAACTTCTACTATACATATCAATGATATGTAGCGTGGCCCAAAATACCACTGTAACTAAACCGAGGTCCCGTTCAAACTTATCTAAAAATTGCGTCACCAGGACATGTCACGCCTTGGGCTCTGCAACCAGAACAGCACGGTACCTCACTTCTCCATTTTCGAGCTTTCTCATCGCCTCTTCAATTCCCTCCACGGTCAGTGGGAACTCTTGTACGACGGCCTCCACGCAGTTCTGTGCGGCGAAATTGAGCATCTTGGTGTGCAAGGCGCGGGAAGCAACAATCGTCCACTGGATGCGGAGCCCCTTCATCAATGAAGGCATGTAGGGAATCGATAAGTTGTCGTGGGCCACCGTCATCGGATAGACCACAGCGCGTGCAGCGAGAACATGCTCGAACCTAACACCCAAAACCAGTCAGCTATGGTCTGAAACACGCTACGAGCGAACCTGGGCCTACTTTTCCCAGTCAGGCATCCCTGACGTCGTCACGTAGAGATGCTCGACCGGCTTAATGTTTTTCAGTGCATCCGGGCCTCGTGTGACATAGAATTCGGATGCTCCCAGGGCTTTGGCCTCTGCCTCTTTTTCCGGTGTGCTAGAGAACACGACCACTTCACAGCCCATCTTTGCTGCGAACTGGATCGCGAGGTGTCCAAGCCCACCGATACCTAGCACACCCACGCGTTCCGTTGGGCGTAGCCCGTACATTTCCATCGCGTTGAACACAGTCGCTCCGGCACACATCAACGGGGCCGCGTTCACCGACGACATAGCGTCCGGGATGTGGAACAAGAATGCAGCTTTCCAAATGGCGTGCGAGCCAAACCCTCCTTGATCTTTGTCGGCCTGCGAGTACAACTTGCGCTTTTCGCAGAAAATCTCGTTCCCAGTTAGGCAGTCGTTGCATTGGAGGCACGAATCATGGAGGAAACCCCAACCAGCACGGTCGCCCCTGTGGCGCGCCTGAGCGTCTGTCGCCGGCGAAAACAGTAATGGATCACACACGGTTTGAAACTTGTCACGGCAGAACCGACTTCGTCGACAACACCGATACCTTCGTGGCCTAGAACCATGTCCTCGTTCCTCATATGCAGGTCCGTGCCACACAACCCTGCGTGTGTGATCCTGACCAGAACTTCGTCTTTTGCAAGTGTCCTCATCGTTTCAGATTGGGTAATCTTCCCCTGGCCGGATCCCTTGAAAACTTGAAAAGTGTAGCTCCCAGTCGGCATAATATCACTGCAATGAAACAAGTAATGAGTATAAGTGGCTGGGGTATAGCGGTGTATGCATCGACAGATTTTATACACAAGAATCACGTACCGATTCAGGCGTATACAATTGTCAGATGGCTTGCAGGTAGGAAAGATAGCACTTGACTCAGAACCGTCTGACAATTTGACCTAACATCAAGCGAGAGACAGCTTGAGAAGTTTCTGTCGTGTCCGTGCTGCGGCGCAGGATCGAAATATCTGCTCTGGTGGTTACAAACTTGAAATTTAAACACGGGGCGCTGAGTGTTGTGTCGCTTGTCACGCTAAAAATACATGGGTGTTGAAGCAAGTCAACCAGGGAACGTTGCCACAATTCATGGGATTTTCTCTGTTGCGAATGCAGTGAATAGACGTGTAGCTTGATGTCCCCCTGTCGTTCACACGTAAAAGTAACGCACGTTGTGAATCAAGAGTCATTGCTTCAGATTGCCTGTTCTCTATGCATATAATCGAGTATTTAACATCATCAACCGAAGCCGAATAATCACATAGCCATGTAGCCATATGTACTTGAAGAAGGCTGCCGCAAAAAAAAAAACAATTAAAGTTGAGACTTCAATGCATTAAATTGCGATGAACACACCTGAACCATCAGGATGTGATCTTCCCCGATCATGGCTGCATCCCACCCTCCATCCAAGTGTTGTGCAAGTGTGATAGTAGCAACACGTCCAGGTAACTTTGTGGTAACTTCTTCATCGAAAATCTCACATCGACCACTGGGCTCTGATGATGGGGCAAGACGCTTCCACGGTATGGGGGAATCGATACTCTTTTTTACATGTTTCCTCGCCGAATACGGATTGAAATCGTACGCTCGTGCCACGTGTCCGTTTTTCCATCGTAGACCTTGGATAAACTTCATGCCGTAGGTGTAGCAGACCCAAGTTTCCGACGGTTCTCTACAAACCATACGCGTTCCATCCGGACCCCAATCGGACCAAGCGACATTTCGACCCGGAACATTGTGCGAACGCTCGACTTCCAAGAGCAGAGTGGATTGAGGTACAAAGAGGACCGTCCCCCCTGGCTCCTCGCCCAGGAAGCTGCGCATGGATATGGTAAAGATGAAGTCCTTCCGAGAACAGTAGAAAGGAACCCCTGATCCAGCGGGTGGTCTCCAAGTGGGCGTCGGTTCCGATCGAATCAAGAAAAATTCTGTGTTTGCTATGAGGCTTGGATACTGCAATTCACATATGTAGGGCATGTCATCCAATGAATGAACTGGATGAGTAGATGCTGCTATACTCAGGACACGCAAAGCAGGTTCGGTAGGTGACTTGAGGATTCCTATTAGAATCAGATCATCTGTCACAAAGGCAAACGATTGGAATTCGGGAGTCTTGACATACTGGCGAGAGAAAGTGTCGGTGGTGAGGCAAGTGGACAAGAGAAGGGTTACAGACAACTTTCTGATGACCAATTCGCCAGTTCCAAACGATAAAGCAATTATGAGCCCCTGCACCAGGTTGATCGAAAAAGAGGATAGCAAGATGATCGCCACAGATCTGTATCAGGAAGGAGAAGTCCGTATGCATATTCTCCAGGGAATGTATTATTTGTGCCACAGCAGAACGGGGATGATGTTCCCCAGAAAGAGTGCGCAAATGAATCTTGCACGATAGATGTGGACTAGTAATGCGGTTGCTATGTAGGGTGATCTCGAGCATTGAATAATAGACTCACAAACTACCGAACAACTCGAGCAATACGATGAGATCCTGAGAAGTATCCAACGTGAAATCGCGGATTCTGAATTCGAACGGTATGGTCCATTGCCTTTCCGGGATGCCCTTGAGCTTGCATGGCAGTTGAACAAGGGAAAGCTCGTTTTGAGGGGTTGACTGTGCAAGCACACCAGCCGAAAATTCCCAACAGTGTCCATCACGCATGGGGATAAAACCGGATGACGTCCATTCCATGTCGTTCCACACCCGATTATACTCTCGTAGGAGGTTCAAGCGGTCGACCGTATCCACGGACGAATGGTCGTTATCGTCCATGTAGGATGCAAACAACTCGATCTTGTAGCATAGCTGGGTGCTTGTCGAAATGATGGAATGGAACAGCCTGCAGACCTTGATTTGATGATGATCAGGTGAGTGGCAAGCCACAGTATGGGTGCCACTTGGGTAAACTCACTTGCATGCATTTCAAAAGAGATGGAACGTCAAGTTGGTTGAAGGTGTGTCCTATCAGCTCGGTTGGCAGAGCAAATGCCATCGAACTTGATACGTTGGCACAAGTCAGAAGACAAACTAGTTTTGGTCACAGCGGTGTATTATCATATTTTCTTATATGGACATGTTCCGAGTTTGTAGTACAGTCTTTTCCCAGTGTCGTAGACCCCAACTATCGATATCCCATCGTGCACGATCTCACTTGACATCCAGCAGTGCAATGTACCCACCGATCGAGCCGCTTGAAACGGGAAAACTCGATGTACAGGCATCGCCAACGTTTATCCACTCCCTCTAGTTCGTCCGACAATGTCTTCACACCCTTCCTGCACTCATCCTTGCTGCCGACGCCTTGCTGTAGCTATGAGATCAGTGGAAACAAGAGTGGTGTTCCAGGTATATAACCGGCCGCGTTCATTGCTAGTCCATTCAGCGTTGACGGACTTTCCTAGTCGTGTTTCTCCACGGGGGTCCCGGAGGCGGAGTAGATCCCAAGGATAGGCAATTTTTCGACCCAAAGAAATACAAGGTCTCTATCTGTCCTTGCCTGAATCCTTGCTGATTCCTCGCATTAGATCGTCCTGTTTGATCAGCGTGGTGCTGGCAACTCCACTCCGTTCGTTCTCGATCATCTACGCCCCCGGTGTTTGATCGATGACACAGGAGTGCTTCTACTGAGTACAACACAACATGGGATCTCGTGGCAGATATTGAACGTCTTCGTGAAAAATTGAAGATCGAGAAGTGGCACGTATTCGGCGGTAGCTGGGTATGCCTTCCTGTTTTCTCGTATGTCAAGTTGACTCGACTGTCGAGCTTGCTGGTAGGGGTCGACGCTCGCATTAGCATACGCTCAGGTAAGTGCGATAAAAGTTGTTGGTCACTCGGCATAAATCTTGAACTAGACCCACCCAACGAGAGTTCGGAGTCTCGTCTTGCGGTAAGTCTTCCCTTGTTAGTAGTAGTTTGTAGGCTTCGCTAACTGCTTTGATGTAGTGGTATTTTTACTCTGCGAAAGAGGTTCGCAGATTTTGTGGCCCTTCTCACCAGGGTGTGCTCAATGTTTCCAGCGAGCTCAAGTTCTTTTATCAAGATGGTGCTTCCCATCTCTTTCCAGAAGAGTGGTTGGTACTCTCGTCTTTCGCTCATTGTAGTTCCTGAAACTCTCCAGGGAACGTTACCTTGCTCCCGTGGATCCTTCCAAACGGCACGACATGGTGGCCGCATACCATGAGCTTCTCAATTCACCAGAGGAAAAGACGAGACTACAAGCCGCGAAAGCATGGTCAAGATGGGAGTGAGTGATTGTTTCTGATGATTTGTTGTGTTTCAAATGACCTATACGCTTACAGGATGGCCACCTCTAAGTTGTATGTTAGTGGGGACATGCTCCAGCGTGCAGAGGAAGACACGTTCGCACTGTGTGTCCTCTGCTGAGCATCGATTACGAGCCGACTGACCATTTGGTGCATGTAGTGCCTTTGCGCGTATTGAAAACCACTACTTCATCAACGAAGTCTGTTTCTGATGTCTCTGCGTAGTACCTATGGAAACACTAACCGTTTGTCTAAGGGTTTCATGCGTGATGGCCAACTTCTCGAGGAACAGAGCATTGCTAAAATGCAAGAATAATCATCTCTGTTTTGCACCCTTGCTAACACACATGTACAGTCGACACATACCGACAATTGTCGTACAAGGAAGATATGATGTTGTCTGCCCCGTACGTCCGCATCAGTGCCAACTTCCTGTCCTGAATCGACTCCGATCAGACAACGACCGCTTGGGCACTTAAAACAGTATGGGAAGCGAAACCTTCGGCATTCTTTGACTTGACCATTGTTTCTGATGCCGGACATTCGTCACGCGAGATTGGGACTGAACAGTTGTTGGTCAAAGCCGCAGACAAGGTCGTTGACAAGTATTGATGAGATGTGTGACAGAGTCGGATCATGATTTGTACATAGCAATCGGCCTTGAAATGTTGGCAGCGGACTTGCAAGTTCTACATACATGCAACGGCAAGCAAGTGTCGGTGGACCAGACTTCTACCACTTTCAGCCCGCATTGCCAGTTCTCGTGTCGCTTTCTGCTCTTGGCCTAGCGTACTTCTTGGTTGCATCACGCTTGGCACTGTTGGACCTGCGCCTTACACGCCCGGCAATTCTGTCTAATGGAACTCATTCATTCCAGCGAACTGTTGTCCTCGTGTCCCTGGATGGACTTAGGTGCGCGTGCTCGCAAGATCTTCGAACAACCGCTGTAGTGACACGTCAGTGTTTTAGATCAGATTACCTACTTACAGGACTTGCACCCCACCTTGTGAACATCAGCAAGCAAGGCATTCGTGCCGAATACATGAAGCCGATTTTCCCAGTATGTTATGGTAGAACACTTTAGAACTTGAACATAACCGTCTTATTGACCCTCCCGTCTCCTGTTATTTTTTTGGTGTCCCAGACGCTGACGTTCCCGTGAGTGGATTCCAATTTCGGAACTACTGTATCAGACTCGGAACCATGCCTGACAGCAATCACTGGACACTCTTGTGTGTTTTCCCCTCGTGTGTTTACTGTCTCGCTCCTAATCCATCCATTCCTCCTTGATTTGCCCCTTCTCTGGTCCCGTCGCCATCGACAATGCATCAACTCGCATATTCCAGGACAGGCTTGTACGCGGAATCACATGGTGTTGTTGCAAATGTAGGTCAAACTGCAACATCGTTCCCTTGATCTTGTATACCATCAATGATTAAAGTCTATCTGTTCGAGTAGGCTGAACTCTTCTCCAGGATTTCCATGATATTCAATATGGTTCTGCTTTTGTCAATACCCTACCAGGAGCAAGTGAACCCCGTTGGTGGTTTGGAGAACCTGTAAGTCGAGCATGGCACGCAATGAAACATGCAGATTGCCAATCTCTCCACCTTTTCCGTGGTGCTTTGTACCGTTCAGATATGGGAAACCGTCGAAATGGCTGGGTTCCATTCTGCGAATATCATGTGGTATGAATGTTTGTCCCTTTTGGCAACTACATCACATTTACCTCCTTTTTACTCTTGCGACGTCGCGTATTCCGACCAAACACCGCGATTTATTCTATAGGCCCGGTCCATTAACGACACGGTCAGGTATTACGCAAAGTTATTATGTTCCTCATATGGTTGGTGGCTTGTTCCGATCTTTTTCTGCTCTGATATCTCGTCACGCATGGCTTCCCTTTGCATGGTTCACCCGTGGTAACAGCCATGTTCATCCCCCGAAGGAAAAATAGCTCAAGTACTAGAATGGATAGACCTCCCCCTAGAACGAAGGCCGCGGTTGATTTTGGGTGGGCGATGCCTGCTCCTTATCTTTTTTTTTCATTTCCGTTTACCTTGGCTCCCATACGGGTTAGTGTACGAGTCCATGCTCGACCAGGCCGGCCATGCAGCTGGTCCCGAGTCTGAGCTTGTGAATGCAAGTATCCCTTGTCCCTACATTTGTCATGATACTAAGATCCTTGTAGAAAACCCTTTCAACAGTTTCAAATTTTGCTCATTCCCTGGTGCAAAGTCTCCACAGTCAACGCAACTTGTCCCATATAGTGGACATAGTGTTTGTGAGCGATCACGGGATGCAAGATACCAGTTCATGGGAAATGGTATACATGGATGACATCCTATGCAACAGTCAAGATGCATGGGGGCAAGGTTGGCCAGCTTGTGCAGGCATTCAACACGTCGACGGTCAGTTCCATGTTTGAGTAAATATGTTTGACGCTGTTAACCATTTAAGACAGGTTGGCCGTCAATGGGTTTGTGGTTTAAACATGGTGTCAATACCACTGCGGCACTGTCTCGCCTTCTGCTTGCATCCGAGTCAAAGAAATTTGACGTGTATACCACACATACATATACCTCCGACACCTCCGACTTAAAAACTACAGTGTCAACGATGCCGGAACGGTATCACTTTTCCTCCAGTCGACGTCTCGCGCCTGTTTGGGTCGTCCCTAGGATGGGCTATGCATTAACCGACCGAGTTGAGAATGGAAGTTTGATGTCAATTGGGGTACCCTTTCCGATTGCGATGAATTTCCTATCTAAATTGACGTGTCGTGTTGCCATAGAACCATGGCTATGATCATGACGAACGTTCGATGCGTGCAATCTTCATTTCCCAAGGTCCTTTTGCTGAGAGTGTGAGGGAACGATTCCAGAAGGACGACGATCCAGTCGTATTGCCGCCGTTCCAGAACGTTGAGGTTTATAACCTCGTCGTGCGGTTGCTTGGCATAGACGCGTGGGCAGCGGAGACGAATGGGTCAGATGGATTTTGGGACCGGTGGACTAGGCTGGATGCGTAGTGATGTATTCTAGGGTTGTTCTACGCCGTTGGGTTGCGCTGATATAGCGGTGCCTAACAATGAAGCAACATGACCGCGTCTTTTTTTGTTCTACCCCCAGCATTTTGGGGGGTGCGCCACAGAGTAAGAAGTAGTACCATTCCATAATTTCCATTGATGGACCGCCTGCAGAAAAATTACCCAGGGTGTACAGGTTACATACAGTCAGCATCGATTACATCCCCTCAAGGATTGAGAAATCCAAGGAAAACCGATGCGACGCGTTAGAAATAGATTGAGACGTACACCATTCTCCACCTCCACAGCAGGGGATTGTAGCCGAGTCTCATTTCCGATCAGAAATACGATTCCCGTTCGTATATTACTAAAGGAAGATAGTTATAAAAATGATAATGCATGATTGGATCCATCAGTGACATCGTCGTGAAATCGACAGTAAATGCGATGCAAGCTGAAATTTATAAGTGTAGATGTTGTGCAATGGGTCTGTGTTGTAAGTGCTAGTGAGGGACTGTCAATGCCAGTGCGTAAAAAACACAAATAACACAAGTGATGATTGTCGGTGGCTGTTGGTCAACGAAAGACGTGAGAGAATGGATGGTACTGAATAGCAACTGTACAACAGCTGAGTGTACACGGGCAGCCCAATAAGACCCCAGTTACTGGCTTCTATAATCATGCACAGAAGCAGTAAAGACAGACGGCGTCGGACACCCCAGCCATACCACGCAGGTCAAACCTGCAGGAGGGTGTGAGATATTGGCATGCTAGGTCACGACGGGCCACACGGAAAGTCGCGGAATGACATAGGCGAAACTGTCGGATGGAGCTATGACCCTTGTGGAGTGGGTTGTTGCACAAGTACCTCCCTAGATTGGCCTTGTATATCCTAAAAAATGCAGACGTAATTATTCGAGTGTCAGCCAAGAATCGTCTAGTATATACCATTCGTTGTTTCTTGATGGGTCGTGGCCGTGCATTGCCCACCCCTGCACGTGCACCTACGACCCCAATGGGCACGTTGGGAGAGAGGGAAGTGGGTGTGGATGGTTGTATTACGCCATCCTCGTGTTCGCGCTTCTGACCTCTACCAGACATGGGGATGTTGGTTCGCTGAGGCGGTGCGGAAGTTGGTAAGGCCGAGCGTGGCGTAGCGCTTGTGGGGGTGGATGCCGACTGTGCAGCTGAACCAGGAGGGGGAATCGATACAGGTGCGACCCGTGGCTTTGGCTGAGAGTTTTGTGATGTCCCATGTTGTTGCTGAGTAGCCAAAGGGATCGTCGGATGTAAAGATGCAGGTTGAGCTTGAGGAGGGGCAGTGGGGGTGCCAGGTAACGGCCCTGGTGTCAAACCCTGTGCTTGAGCGCGAGCAAGTTTTTTTAATTCTTTCTAAGATTGAGAATGTGATAAGGCACGTGGATGGAATTAAAGCGATGAGGGGAGAGATACTAACGCGCTTTTTGCGATCTTCCCGGGCCTGCGCAGACTCGAGTATGAGCGTACCCGCATTCCACTGCGGGAGAATGAGAACGACCGAGGTAGTGGATGATGCAAATAGGACAAACCCCTTTCAGTCCCTCAGCGGTGACAGTGAAAGCCTCCTTTTGGGTTTTCACATCGAACGGAACTATTGGAATATGCTGTTTGGGAGGAACTTGCATAATGGTTGTCAAATAATCATCCTTTTTCGTGGAGTGCTTTCCAGGAAGATTTTTGATGAGGTGACGGTAAGAATTTTTCTTTTTCTTCTCATCTAAGTCGGGTGGGAGCGGGAGATTTGACTGTGCGGGAACAGAAGGCGGATCAGCAGGTGAGTCGGCAGGGATACGGACATGCTTGTTGTATGCAGCATGGAGGTGAAAGCGTGCAAGGAGGTCTTGGGTGCTGGCAAGGAAAGTGGGTGGTTGGGAAAGAGCTATTCGGGAGGAAACTCAAGTAAGTGTGATGCAAAGAGAGGGAACATACCCATGGGGGGAGGCAAAAAGATGCGGGGAACATCCTGGGCGACCGAAGACGGGCCCGCGACTGCATTGACATGTTCATATGAAGGATCCACGCCATCCATGGCGAAAAAGCACGGGAAAACAGGGCAATCAAAGACACCGACTGAATGGTTAGAAGGTGTCACGACCCATAAAACCGTGGCTAAGCAACGGCGGGTTGACCAGAGAAGCGTCGCCGTTATCGTCGACGATGAGCTCGTCGTCGTCGTCGCCGTCGGTGGCAGGGACAAGGGGATTCCGTGTTGGATTGGCAATATCGGCCTAGATTACTTAATTAGAGTCACGTGTTAAAATAGCACTGCCACCTATTGTCAGTCAGGGGTCTTTTTTTTCGATGAAAGAAAGTCTTGGTCCATGTTGCTGTACTACTTTGTAACTGGACTTCGCCTTGAAGGACATTGGCTTGCAATTTTGCGTGTCAAGAAAGACCCAAATCTCAGCGGTGCTCATTGCCAAAATCCACGGCGTGGGTGAACTAGTGCACCCGAACAGCTTCCCACTGTCCCATCACCATCCATCATGGGTCCCACACAATGGATCAGGTAGGGGCATTTTTCGGCATTGACGTCTCAATTTTCATTACGCTTTACAAGGTCTCGTCTTCGTGACGATAGTGAACCGGCTGGTCAACAATTTGAATCCACCCAGCCCGAGTTCACCGTAAGTAGTCCCACATACATTCAACAAATTATTCCA
Source organism: Boletales sp. KT-2023a (assembly GCA_038090395.1). NCBI lineage: Eukaryota > Fungi > Basidiomycota > Agaricomycetes > Boletales > Boletales sp. KT-2023a. The sequence goes on from JBBPMP010000003.1 coordinate 152,492, forward strand.
AAACTATCTAGTTCCTGGCAGTGACAATTGGACTCTTCATCGGATGTCTACTTTGCTTCACCAATCTCTATTTTGGCCTACAGACGGGATGGATCAGCATGTACGTCTGACACGTTGTATTCGATGTTGAAATCTGACTAGACGAAACAAGGATGTCATTACAATCAGCCCTCATTGGATTCCTAGTATCTAAGATGCTTCCAACCCCGCTATCTCCTCAAGAAATTATTGTCGTGCAGACCACTGCGGTCGCCACAGGCACTGTGGGTCCCACGGTCGAGTCGACGAAGACTCTCTCTCTAATCACGTACTAGATGCCATTAGCAGCTGGTTTTGTTGGCATTCTCCCGGCTCTTGGGCTACTAGATGAAGAACAAGACGGAAGTCCGCCGATCTACCTCTCCTGGGCTGCAGCGATTGGCTGGTCCTGCTCAATTGCATTCTTTGGGGTATTCCTTTCTCCCCCAATCCGTAAACAAGTGGTTCGTAAAGCATTCGCTGTGCAATTTTTGTTGTTGATGTTGTTCGTAGATCATCGAGGAGCAACTCGCATTTCCATCTGGGACTGCAACAGCACAATTGATTTCTGTTCTCCACCAGCTCCCGCCTCCTGATACGACATTGCGTCGCCGTCAGGGATATAGAGCACTCGACTCAGAGGACTTGGTTAATCACGTTGCCCCAGTTGAGGACGATGCCGATGCCGCAGATGACAATGTAGATGAGACAGGGTGTGTCGGCGAACGCGAGGTCGTTCAACAAGAAGGCTGGTTCGATCTTATTTATAGTTTTTTGGCTTCCAGTATCATGACTGTTGGTTCACATCCGCTTTATCTTTCATCCGATCTCACTATTTTCTTCAGCTCGCAGCATACTTCTTCCCGATCGTGTTCTCGATACCACTTTTTGGTAAATACCTAGCTCGCGAGTGGTTATGGTCATTCACTCCCAGTTTGTCATACGTTGGCCAGGGTACGGATTTACTTTTGTGTGTAAAGTGGCTCAAGTTCTCATTTTAGCTAGGTATCATCATGGGCTTCCCTACGACCTTGAGCATGAACCTGGTACTGTCTTTTGGGAACTTTGAACGACCATAAGAGTAACACGCTTTGAAGGGAATGTTGGTTGGTTGGGGGATTTTGTCACCACTCTCCAAACATGCAGGTTGGGCACCAGGTCCAGTCGGTGACATGTCCACAGGTGCCAGAGGGTGGATTCTCTGGATTTCGCTTGCGATCATGTGTGCGGATTCCTTTGTCTCCCTTCTTCCGGTCGTCCAGTCGTTTGTCTCAAAAGCGTCCTTGTTTACTCAAATTGTTGGCCACGTGCCACCGGAAGAAGATCATGAAGTGGAGGCGCCAGAGAGGCTGGTCCCTACCCGATGGGTTTTAAGCGGCTTAGTGACAAGCGTGGTGGTAGGGACATTGCTGGTCTGGGTGGTTTTTGGAGACGAAGGCATAAAGCCATGGGCAACGTTAATTGGATTTGGCGTCGGTGGTTTGTTGAGTATTTTGGGGTATGTGTAATTGCACTTTGTCATGATCCTTTTTGACCCTCTTCTAGCGTTCGAGCACTTGGAGAGACCGATTTGAACCCAGTGAGCGGATTGGGCAAAATATCTCAGCTTCTCTTTGCTTGGATACAACCCGGAAATGTCGTTGCGAACATAATAGCAGGCGGGGTGGCTGAGGCAGGCGCACAACAGTGGGTTGCTACTGCATGGATTTACCTGGGCAACCATTTTGACATATTCGTTCAGGGCCGGAGACCTCATGCAAGACCTGAAGACTGGACATCTTATTCGTGCCTCGCCAAGAGCTCAGTTCTATGGTCAATTAATTGGGTCATCCTTGTCCATTGTAGTGTCTGCGTCCGCCTACACGTTGTACCAGAGGGCTTACAGCATACCCGGACCTTCTTTCCCGGCTCCGACTGCATACGTATGGCTCGGCCTTGCGCGTCTGCTTCGTACGTCATAGTGGAGTTGTTCATGTATTTCACCGTCAATGACGCGAGATGACAGGTAACGGACACCTGCCGGAAAACACCAGCCCATTCATGTTGCTATTTGCTTTACTATTTTCCGTTGTGGCGGGCATCAAATTCCTGGCTGTTCAGCGTGGGCAACCATATGCCAAGTGGATTCCATCAGGCGTTGCGTTTGCGATCGGTTTCTTGAACACGCCGTCCTTTTCGTTGGCACGTTTCGTCGGTGGGTTGATAGAATACTGGTACCATCGAAGGTACGCGAAGACGGGCGGAACGGATATCCGCCTGATTGTAATCGCGAGCGGATTCGTGCTGGGAGAAGGCGTCGTTAGCATCGTTTCCCTCGTACTACGGACATGGGGAGTAGGCGTCGTTAGTTGCTGGGGGTGCGGCGGAGGCATATGTGCTGGGTGTCCAGCATGAATAGAGTGGCCTTCCATTAATGGCAATAAGTGGGGGACGTGTCTACCGGCCTTTGAACCGATCTCGTCACTGTTCATTCATCTTCATTTGCTTGTATCAGCCTCAGCACCTGTAAAATATGACCCGAATAGCCCTTGAAAACATTCCTGCAATCACCTTCTACAAAGATGCACTTACGACCGCCAGAAGAACCACCCCAATCACTCAGTTGGTATGCCTTGGGAAACCTTGCGCCACGTACCAGCCTGAGGTTGTGCGTTGTAGAAATATCGGCGGCTCAGGCACTAATGTCGACTGGAAGGCAAGTGGCACGGCCGAGCGGTTCTCATATGTCACCTGAGTGCCATCACCATGACAGTGTGAAGCGGATCTACCTTCCTCGTTGCGGTTCGGAAAGGTAGAGGTGTCGTGTGAGGGTTGGAATGGTCCTGGAGATCCATACGTGATGAAAGGCGAGTCGTCAAATTGCTCCTCGAGCTCTAGCTGACACACGACAGGGTCATGCTCCCTCGAGTACCATCTCGTACAGCTCCCTCATGCATTCAGGGACGATACCTTGGGTTCGCCCTCGTTCGGCGTATCCAAGTTCATCGGCAGTACGTTGCAACCGTGCTCGTTCGCCCACATGGAACTCACCCTGTCTGTCCCAGGCTTGGACACGTCCGGGATCCTGTTCATGCTCGTCTGGACCGCCGTCCTGGCCATCATCTTGTACAACCTGGTCAACTCGTGTCTGCGTCGGAACTACCCGCCCACGGGGAACACCCAGCGGGTCCCCCCGCCCACCTACCCCGGTCCTGACAACAACCGCGGATCGGGCTATGGGTACTTTCCCAGTGACTTCCGGGGCCCGCCACCGCCGTATTCCAAAAACCCGTCGCCTGCGGAAGGTTGGCGGCCTGGTTTCTGGACAGGCGCCGCGCTCGGCGCGTTGGGCGGGGGCTTGCTCAATCGGAGTCAGTCGGCTCCGCGGGCGTACGACTGGGAACGCTCGGACGCGCGGTTCAGCCCGGCACACCGTCGGGCGAGCTTTTATGATGGGGACAGACGGGAGGGGCCATCCGGTATGGGGTCCCTTCGAACAAGTACAGGTTATGGCGGATCTAGCACCCGGTGAACTTTGGGCGGCGAAAAACCATGTAATGATGAGACACGAAGGATGTCGGTGCGGATCACTTGTACATAAAAATCAAAATAGCTTTGTGTGCTTAGGACGATCGTCATCGATCATCCTTCTACTTACCGCTAGCCGAGGTCGGAAGCCAAAGACTGCTCTTCCAAGGTAGTTTGGATTGACATAACCTAGTATGATACATACGGATAGCAAATTAGTGAAACATTGATTGCATTATATTCTGTCATCTATGTCACCGCCGGTGTAAAATCGATCACGCTTCCCGAAGTTCATACACGCGAAGTAGCCTCTGTTCTTCCGGTCGAGGCACTTGTGTCATATCGTGTGGCGCCATACGAGGTGCTTGCCGAGCCGCCCCGGAGGTCTTTGCTTACTCTCGAACGGCCCCTGACCTCTTCGGCTCGGTACCTGACTGCTACCCCAGATTTCGCCTTCCTTTTGTTCTTGGACATGGCCAAGCTAACATCCGGCCTGACGAACGTGGTGAAGACAATGGCAACAATAATAAAGGCCGCAGCCGTCGCAAATATCGCCTTGGGGAACGATCTGACCGTGTTGCTGTAAATCATCCCAAACACGATGGGCTGAGGAACGGAACGATACGTCAGGGCCCAGGTCCCCGAAAACGAGGAACGTACCCCAAGAATGCTTTGACCGACCGCTTGCAGCACGGCAATGGCGCCAAACAATTTACCCGATTCGGGCGCCGTGTCCTGCTCCGTGGCGCCACCTTGCGTCCGTGCAGTCTCGTCCTTCTCGACCAACTTGCGACCCTGCAGAGTGCACAGGGCCATGCTCTGAAGCGCAGGCGTGATCCCAGCACCAGCGCCTGCCAACGAAGTCGCTCCGACAAACATGCATTGCGACCACCATGCAGAAACGGTACCGTCAGAGGGGAGCGGAGAGAAAACGACCAGCGCATGGGAGCACAACTCGATGAACATCGAGAACCGTATGACAAGAAGGTCGAAGCGGATCTCAGAGAAGAGAAGGCCCTTCGTGAGTTTGGGTTTCGTCTTGGCGCCACTGGTGTTAGGCTGCGTCGACACTGCCGACGACACTGCTGTCCGAACGGGTTTGAACGTGGCCAGAAGGACTACGTTTTTGTTAGTGTATGTAGGATCAGACGAGACTATTCAGTAACTTACATGGCAGGAAAATGAGAAGATGGAAAGCGCGGAGAGCGCCTGTGAACGAGATGTAGTAACTCAACTGTTCCGCAGTCCAGTCGTAGATATGTTCAGCATAGAAATATTTGATTTGGAAGAGACCCGAAGCAAGGATGTATACGAAGAAGGAGAGCGCCAAAAATGTCAGGCTCCAGTCCTTGCGAGTCGACGACTTGCCCGGCACACCCGCGGAGCGAGCAACCGAGACGTCGGTCGGCAAGAATAAGGCAAGGGGGGAAAAAAAGCTCTTGACGACGCGAAAGACCACCCAAGTACGTTTATCTTTTCCTTCGCGAAGAATGAATGACGTGCACCTTGAGATAGGAAAAATATCTCACTGCTGGTTGTAATCTCGTCGCCTTCTATCGCGCGATTCTTGCCCTTCCTGTTCATCGCCCGACGGGGCGCAGGAAGCGATTCTGGGAACACAAAAAGAACGAGCAAGAAATTTACGAAGGCAGCACAGATAGCAACCCAAAAGACTGAGTTAACGCTTTGCAATGGGTGATCAACTGCGCTCGGCAGTTAATCTGCATGTCACTGCGGAGCCAGCAAAAACTCTACCTTGTCCGACTTCCAAAAAGGGTATCGGGTTTCTAATTAGCCATGCACCTATTATTGGCCCCAGTGCCAGGCCAACGGATAGCAAACCCGTAAAGCGCGCAAAAATAGTGGCACGAGAGCCAGGTGACGTGCAGTCAGCGATGTAGGCCGTGGTAGCGCTACTAAACGATGACCACCCTCCCAACAAGCCTTCAGCAACCGGAGCCAAGATGAGAAGTTTGTGGGAGTGTGTAGCAAGTGGGCTTTGGGGCGTGGAGACGAGGATAAATATTAAATCCCTAAATAGCATTATCAGATGGGGAGTCCCCCGTGATCAGTCTGGGAAGATCGTGCACGTACGTGAGGAATAAGCCGAATGTAGTGATCGCAAGGACACGAGTACGGCCATGACGCTCCCCGAAGCGGCCCCACCAACCCGTGGTAAGGGCTGAGAGAGTGCCCATGGTGGTTGTCATGATGGTTTGAAGTCGGGCAGTACCAGCCTGCACAGCAGGATCCGAAACACACTTGAATCCAGGAACAACGCGGGGGTCATCGCCTTCGCTGACGCCGTCGCCCTGGGATTCTTCCAAAGAACGTGCGGGTATGGAGGGTAAATATAAAGGGACAAAGGTCGGTGCAGAGTCGACCAGAGGATGGACAGTAGCGTGACCGCGTAGGTCGGGAGTAGACGTGTTGTTGTAGTTTTCGTACGCCTGTCTGCATGAGAGCTCAGTGAAGACCTCGACACGGGATGCGACAGTCATCCCACGCTAGAGCGATTCGACGAGATGAGATGCACGATTGAAACGAGGAAACTGACTTACTGTCAGAGAGGCTGAGAAGGCAAATGGGACTAGCCTGAACGCGGGTCAATTTGGCAACAGGTATGCGAATAGAGAAGAATACCATAGTGGACGCGCACGATAGAAAGGCTTTTTGGGCCTAGGATCACCCACGAGAGGGTCGCGCTCCGATGGCAAGATAACTTCGGAAGGGAGAGGGAGATGCTCTATAGGGGAGCCAGCAGGAGAGAATGTGGCATTCTCTGTGGAGATGATGGGGTCGGTGATTATTCTGTCGAGCGGCATAGCAAGAATATCGACTTGGATGAGCTCTGGGCGGTTATAAACTGGGAGGCATTACAAGGCAGCCTCCCGAGTGATACTGCGGGACTTTATAAAACGAGAACACGCGAGACACACGACCAGCACCCGAATTAGTAAAGGCAACACGTTACGTACCGCATTTGTTCAGCATGGACCACAGCCATGGTCGAGTTACAGTTACGACCTTATCTTGGCTGACCATTGTGAAGCAGACCGACAATCTTGGCTAGATGACTTACCTAGTGTAGCGTCTTTGGCCGAACAGCTTGAGGACTAATGCAAATCTACATCGTCGGCGCTGGATGGATGAGACCGTAAAGCTTATCAACCACTCGTCCCATGATAGTACTAAAAGGGATGGCACTGGCGACCAGCTCGCTGTCCGTACGTATCATTTTCCGAGAACCCTGAAAGAGTAGTTGTCAGGTTGAAGCGACCGACATATGAAGGCAGCGCCCGGAGCACATTCAACGGAGTTGAAGAGAGATGACTTGGCGGGGTCGCTTGTCCAGGCATACGTAACTCATGGCGTCAGGCTAGCGGTGACCACGCTCGCCAATCCGATGCTGGCAGCCACGGTGCACACAAAAGTTCCAACTACCTCACTCGTAATTCTGGAGTTCAGCTAGCACAGTGCAAGTGTTACATAGGCGGCATTCCATGCATGTTCGTACCCAGCAATCAAAATCGAAAACATTGCGATGAGCCTCGCAACCACGTACATCATGCACACCAACCTGCTGGACGGATCGTACCTTCATTTGCACTGTTCGATGGCGACGCTGGTGCCAGAGATACTGATCCAGTGTGGTGGGCAGTGTTGATCTCGAAAGCTGAGTCAGCGAGGAGTCATATATTCTAGAGAGTCAAAAGCAGCGTGATCAAAAGGACTACGACCAGATCTAACGTATATCAAGCAATGTCACAGGCAGTCAGGCAGGACGTTCTTAGACTGATCCCTGATCCAGGACGGTCTGCAATGTAAGCAAATCTTCTCGAACGCATTGCGTGTCTCAGTGATATCTCGGCCAGATTGCCCAAGGAAGGTGAAACAAATATATTGATCACCTCCGCGTTACCTTACTGCAATAACGTTCCCCATCTCGGTTCGTTTTTTTTTTTGCTCGTGTGATCACCTTTTTATCGATAAGTCCCGCAGGAAATATAATCGGAAGTGTTCTCAGCGCCGACGTGTATAGCAGGTGAGTGTATCGATACATGCGCAAATCTGCATTCGCTTGTCTGACCGTACAACAGATATAGCCGTGAGTGTCCGACACATCTCTTAATCTCTTGGTCCGTTTCGACCCACGATCGCAGGTACTCGGAATCGCCGAACCTTGTATATCTGCGGGACGGACGAATACGGAACGGCCACAGAAACAGCAGCGCTCAAAGAAGGCGTTACGCCCAGACAACTTTGCGATAAATATCATGCGTTGCACAAGGAGACCTACGAGTGGTTCGATATTGGGCAAGTCGCATCATAACCTTCTTGCCGACTGCTCACTGAACGACATTAGGTTTGACCACTTTGGACGCACATCCACCCCTCAGCATACCGAGTAATTCAATCAACATCGGGTTTCGCTCGCCGACTGACTCGTCCGCCTCAGGATATGTCAATCGATATACATCAGTCTCGGCAAGCATGATTATCTCGAAAAGCAAGTGAGGGATCAGACTTACTGTGAAGGCTGTCAAAAGTAAGTAGGGTAGTTCATGTCGTGATTCCCGTATCAACTAAGTCTAGGTTCCTCGCCGATCGCTATGTCGAGGGCATATGTCCGCATTGTAACTTCCCCGTGAGCAGCATTTGACCACTAATGAGACCGTCTCCATTCATCTTTTTGTAGGATGCCCGAGGAGACCAGTGCGACGGTTGCGCACGCACCCTCGATGCCATAGACCTCCTTGAGCCCCGATGTCTCATTGACAAAACCCACAAAGTTGTCGCCCGCTCATCCTCTCACATGTACTTTAGACTGGACAAAGCACAGCCTCGATTAGAAGAATGGATCAAAACGTCGTACAAGAACGGAAAATGGTCGCCTAATGCCACCATCAACACCGATGGCGAGATCGTTGACGCGCGCTTGAAGGGCGGCTTGCGGCCCACACCTGTCACTCGGGATTTATCCTGGGGTGTGCCTATTCCGCCACTGGGCAGAGAAGACGACAAAGAGATGAATGGAAAGGTTCTTTGCAAGTCTTTCCGGGACTAATTTGTACACACCAGATGCTAACGTTTTTACTCCAGACGTATGGGTTCGTACGACGGTTTAGTGCGATTCTACGCTGGCGGCTGAACGATGTCATTGGTAGTTTGATGCCGTGATTGGTTACCCAAGCATAACCGCCAATTATACCCCTGAGTGGCAACGGTGGTGGCTCGATCCCGATAATGTCAAGTTATATCAGTTCATGGGCAAGGACAACGTGTACTTTCACACTGTGTATTTCCCTGCCATGCTTCTCGCTGATGACAGGAAATGGACCAAACTCCATCATATATCAACGACGGGTGGGATCATTCCGTTCATGGTTACTGAGGGGCTAATATACCCTGTCACAGAATACCTCAACTATGAGGGTGGAAAGTTCTCCAAGAGCAAAGGTCGTGGAGTGTTCGGACCGGCAGCCAAGGAGACTGGCATTCCAGCGTCAGTCTGGCGGTATTATCTGCTCGCTACGCGACCCGAGACGGCAGATGCGATGTTCTCCTGGGCAGATTGTGTAAGTTTTACATTTCTGTGGGCGCTATTCACATTCACCGTCTCTCAGATCGCAGCCAACAACAACGTGTTGCTCAAAAAGTGAATTTCCGACTCCGATTCATCTTTGGGCACCACTAACACCACCACAGCTTTGGAAATTTTGTGAACCGTGCGTTGAAATTCGTAGCGTCACAGTACGACGGTGCCATTCCTGAGTGCACGGACACTGGCGGACCCCTGTCTCCCAACGACGCCGTTGATGGCGAGTTCATTACCGACGTGAACACCCTTCTCAAGGAATACATCGACGCGATGGAGAGCGTCAAGCTTCGTCTTGGCCTACAGACCGTCATGCTCATCTCCATTCGCGGCAACGGCTACCTGCAAGCCTCGGGGCTCAACAAAGCGTTGATGACGGAGAACCCCGGGCGGTGTGCGGTGGTCGTATCGCGCGCTGTGAACCTGATCTACCTGCTGTCCGTGCTGGTCTATCCGTTCATGCCATCGACGTCGGAAGCCATCTTGCAACAGCTCAACGCGCCCGCGCGGAGTGTCCCCGAGGTGTTTTCGACGGACATCTTGGTGGGGCACCGGATCGGGAAGCCGGACCATCTGTTCAAGAACATTGACGAGAAGATGGAGGAGGTGTGGAAGACCAAGTTTGGTGGGAACGAGGCGCAGAAGGAGGAGGTTTTGAAACGCAAGGCCAAAAAGGCGGGTGCGAAACCGGACGGGGTGGTGGATGGGCCTAAACTGCCCGAGGCGATCGCGCTCGAGACCAAGATCCTGGAACAGGGAAACCGCGTGCGTTCGCTCAAGGAGAGCAAGAGAGACAAGGGCGTGATCGACGCTGCGGTTGTAGAGTTGAAAAAGCTGAAGGCCGAGTTGGCGACGTTGGAAAGTGCGTAATAGACAAGGTTGGTTCATAATTAGTGGTTGAATGGATTGCGTGCTCGTGTGGTCATAGTCACGTCATTCGATGATACCAAAGTATAAATATTCTAATCTGCGCTGAGCATGGCTTCCCCTGCCCCAGAATACCCAACCCCTCGCAAGTTCCAAGGACACGTTGACCCTTGCACTCGTCCGGTATCGTCTATCGCACGGCTGAGCACCGTCACTTTTCGTGTCCCCCGCTCTTCCAAGTCGTAACCCGACCCCATGCCATTCGCGTCGTCGCGCAACATGGGTCCAACGTCGCCCTCCCACCGCCATAGTGCCCAGCTCCACGGTCCATCCTGATAGGTTATCTCACACGGGTTCCAATTGGCACCCCCATCCACGCTCATCTCGACCCGTGCGATCGGACAATCCGAGTACGCATACCCGTGTACCTTGAGCTGCGCTTCGTCCAGACACGAGGACCGCACCCGCTCGATGCCGGCCACGACCGAGTTGCACGGCAGGTTCTGCATCGAGGGCATGCGAGACCACCACCCTTCCTTCTCCGCCACCTCCTTGCATGTCACCTATACATACAAACACAAAAAGGATCAGCCTGCAACGCGGCGCTTGGGTTGAACGTACATGGTCCGGCAAGATCCGATAATCGCGTTGCTGATAAAAGTTGGGCGACTCGGCGTGGGAGACGGTGATGCGGTCCACCCACTTGACCCAGCGCATGCCGCCGCACCCCGGGACGACCACGCGGAGCGGGAAACCGTGATCGGGAGCGAGGGACTCGCCGTTCATCTACGCGGGTCAGCGCGCGCGCACGCGTCGTCGCGGGGAGCTTACCTCATATGCGAGGAGAACGTCGCCGTCCGCGCGCATCGCCTTGTCGAGCGGGATCGAACCACCGTACCACCCGTCGTCCTGACAGGGCGCGACGTGGGACGCGAAGCAGGCGTGGCGTCCCTCCCACGCTGCAGGGTCGTCGGGGACACCCGCGTGGAGGAGAATGTCTCGGAGGAGCACGCCGGTCCAGCGGACGTTGGCAATGATGCCTTCGGACCATTTGATGCCCTTGACATCTCGGCCCGTTTTTTCTGCCATCTTGGCTCTGCGGTTCCCAGCGCACTGCCGTACGTGGGTTGGCAAGAGAGTGGGCAAGAAAACGTGGGGACGTACGACGAGGACGGCGAGAACGTGTTTCTGGGGAAACCCATCACGCAACTGGGCGAACTTGAATGTGAGGACGCGTTCGTCGATACCGTCGACCTTGACGGTGTAGTGGTCTGCGTCTGATCGAAGATCTGGGATGATGGCTGCAGGTAGCGATTTGTGGTCATGGATGGCAACGAGGAACAATAAAGACACACAGTGGTTACGCGCATAGACAAGAGGCAAGGGCGTGATGGGATGGCGGACGAGCTCGACGAGCGAGGGTGGCTCGGCGTTGTAAGGGTTCTCTTCCACCACTTTGAGTTGTTTGACCCACATCGTTGAGCAGGACAACTTGACGAGAGAGAATTGACATCTCGCTTCAGCAGAATTTATGGGAAGGAGAAGCGGATACGGATTTAGACCGCGAACGACCACGAAAACTCGAATGTTACTGCTGCTACTGGTATCATCTTGTCACCTCGGGCATGTATTAGAAAGAAGCAGTCACGGAAGGTTGATGCTATCAGTACTATTGATCCATGGCTCGGAATGTTTCAGAGTCCTTGACGTCGTCGGACTTAGACGGCGGTTATCAGCCAATCTTGGGGGAACAATGTTGGTGGTAATAGCCTGTGCGACTATCACGACCTTCTTGGTGGACCACCGGGACATATCTTTTAATTCCATATGGGCAACAGAGACAGGAACCATGGAAAAAAGTGCTAATTACATGAATGGTGTATGGGTACCCCGTCCAGACAGGTCCGTCGTCATTCCTCTGCTTCACCCGCGACAATGACATCGTCTGAGGAAACGCAACATCATTCCCCGCTCATAGCAACATACCAGTCCACTTACCGATCTTGAGCACCGCCCTCACAAGCTAGAGCATGTCAGCTGGTGGTCTAGATCCTCGCAGCGTACTCACCTGTGTAGCGAGCAGATATTGTTGTCGTTTGGAGATCAGCGGGTCGTACACAAACTGCTTCTTCATGTCTACAAGCAAATTTAGGCATGTCAATTCAGGTCTATCAAACATACCGTTTTCATTTTGGCCTGCGCAGTCAATTCCCAGACGTGAATTCTTCTCCGTCACTTGTCGACTCTTCACCTCGGCAAGTGTCTCGATCGGCGAGAGACCGCTGTTCTCCGCAAGTGCAAGCGGGACGGCATCGAGAGCAGCGGCAAAGGAGCGCATCGCGTATTGTTCTATCGAAGGAATCTGTTGGGAAAGTAAGAAAATATTACCCAGACTGTGCACTACCGACCTCGTCTGCAGCCTTTGCTACCGCGATGGAACAGCTGATATCGGCGGCACCCCCGCCATAGACCACTCTGTTGTCGACGATAAGATTGCGGACCGCACAAAGAGCGTCGTGTAATGCTCGTTTCGCTTCATCTACGATCTGGAAGATGATGAGAAAAGTAACATCAACATGCAGAACATTGGGTTCTCACCATCTTGTTCGATCCACGGACAAAGATGGTGACTGCACGGGTATTGGCGCATTCTTCGATAACGAGCATCTTGTCGCGTGTCGTGCCAAAGGTGATCTCGCGCACGATTCCTGCTTTACCAAGCTTTTCGGCGGTAAGTTCCTCGAATCTGGGTACGATGCGACCGTGTGTAGCTATGGCGATCAGCTGGAGGAGGTGTTACGACCGGTGTCGACGAGATGCAAAGGGGTATTACCTCGATCTCGGGTCCACCCACCCACCGGACGGCGGGCAGCTCGTTTTGCATCAACAAGTGGTTTGCCTCGTCGTCAAAGCCCCATTGGCAAATGACGAGGTTGGCACCCGTGTCCTTTACCATCTTGATCATGTCCTCGAACTTTTCTTTTTCATAATCTCGGAGTTTCTTGTATTCTTCAACAGAGGTAATGTCCAGTTTGTGCTTTGTCTTTGGACGGGGGGGCTCGAATGGGCAAGTGAGAATGGCAAGACGGGCATTCTTGACAGACGAGGGCATTTGTGGGTGAGACATGTCCTTGTCGATAAGGACGCCTTTAATGAGGGTGGTGTCGGCGAGGGAGCCGCCAACCTTGCCGTCGACCTTGATAAGGTCAAAGGGGACGTCACGACGTTCCATATCTGCGACGGCGAGCACGGCGTCTACAGCGATTTGGGCAAATTGCAGTATCTCTTTCGAGACGCTGCGGGGCAGGTCAGTCAAGGACAGGGACGAGGGGGGCACTCACATTTTGCTGCCGAGACTCGTCGTGGCTGTCTTGATCAGATTATCCTTGTTCGAGGATGAAAACTGGACGCGATCCGAGATGTGGTCGAGTTGTTCGACGGCGACGGCACACGCCTTGTCAAAGCCATCTGCGATGCGGATAGGGTGGATGCCGCGATCGAGGAGGGCTTCGCTCTGTTCAAGGAGGGCACCGGCGAGGACTGGAAGGGGATGAATGGGGACGGAGGGGTGGCGGGAGTGGATAACGTACCGACGACGCCAGTGGTGCCGTCACCGATCTCGTCGTCCTGGCTCTTGGAGAGCTGTACGAGGAGCTTTGCGATCTGGTGCTCGACCTCCATCTGACCGAGGATGGTCGCGCCGTCGTTCGTGACGGTGATGTCGCCATCGGGTGAGATGAGGATTTTGTCGAGACCTGTGATGGGATGTGAGACTGATTGCGTGCATACGCGGTGGTGGGCGTACCTCGTGGTCCGAGCGATGTGCGCACAATGTTAGCGACGGTGCGCGCGGCGAGGATGTGAGACTGGACGTTGTCGTTGTTCAGCACGAACACGACCGAAGAACTTTGGCACCGACCTTGATGGCGTCCGTGCCATGGCTCCTGGTTTTTTTTGCCTGTTCTCTGAGGATGATGAACGGCCTCCCATACTGCGCGAGTCAGCGATCGTCCGGCGGTCTCATCGTGCTACCGACTGACCTCGTCGGTCGCGTACACGGCGTCGGGCTGAGCCATGCTAGTCGTACCAGCACTGATGGCGCGAGTGTGACGACAACTCAGGGCGTGACGCGTGACTTGGGTTAATTGCGAACTTTGACTCTGCACGACATGGAACACGAAATTGACGGTTGGATCGAACAACTGAGCCAATGCAAACAGTTGCCGGAGGCGGACGTAAAGAAGCTCTGCGACAAGGTGCGTCGCTTTCGCAGGGACGGGTCGACGCTTCACGGTGTTTGGCAGACGAGGGAGATCCTGATGGAGGAGTCCAACGTACAGCCTGTGCGTTGCCCGGTCACCGTCTGCGGTGATATCCACGGTCAATTCGTAGGTGCACTCTCCAAGCCGTGATCTCGTGCTGATCGTCTCGTGGTAGCACGATCTATCCGAGCTCTTCCGGATCGGCGGAAATTCGCCAGACACCAACTACCTCTTCATGGGCGACTACGTCGACCGTGGCTACTACTCGGTCGAGACGGTCACCCTCCTCGTCGCGCTCAAGCTACGGTATCGTGACCGTGTCACGATCCTCCGGGGAAACCACGAGTCGAGGCAGATCACGCAGGTGTACGGGTTCTACGACGAGTGCTTGCGAAAATACGGCAACGCGAACGTGTGGCGTTTTTTTACCGACCTGTTCGACTTTCTCCCTTTGACCGCCCTGATCGATAACCAAGTGAGTCTTCCCTCGGAGTGGTCGCTGTGTGGCGCGTGATGTCGGGTCTCGATAGATATTTTGCCTTCACGGTGGACTATCACCCTCGATTGATACCCTGGACCACGTTCGGTCGATTGATCGCGTCCAAGAAGTGCCCCACGAAGGTCCCATGTGTGACTTGCTCTGGTCTGATCCCGATGATCGCTGTGGTTGGGGAATTTCACCCCGCGGGGCGGGGTATACGTTTGGCCAGGACATTTCAGAGGCGTTTAATCACAACAATGGCCTGACGCTCGTCGCGCGGGCCCATCAGCTCGTCATGGAGGGTGCGTCGTGATGCCAACGATCGTGTCGTCAAGTCGAGCTAACAAGACGTGCAGGGTACAGCTGGGGACAAGACCGGAACGTCGTGACGATTTTCAGCGCACCAAACTACTGCTATAGGTGCGGCAATCAGGCCGCGATCATGGAGATTGACGAAAAACTATCGTACACATTGTGTGTCCTGTATCTTACTCCGCGGCGCACATGCTCACGGGTGGACAGCCTTCAATTTGATCCTGCACCGCGAGCAGGCGAGCCCCTCGTGTCGCGGCGGGTGCCAGACTACTTTTTGGTGAGTGTGTGCTGCGTGCTGTGTGGATGGTGGATTGATGGAGCGTTCCACAGTGATGATGCGAATAGAATGACGACGACTGCGTAGCTAATAGTGTACATGGTGCCTGCATTGTGTATCTTAGGAGTTGGACAGGACAAAGCGCGAATGCGTCGTAAATACGAGACAACATTCGGGTTGGTTGAAAACACCTTTGACGACGAGCAGCAGCGTGTCGACAACGTCCTCGTCGTCGACCACGTTCCGTGTACACCGCGAGGCAGCAACGTGTCCTAGTTCATGTCTTTCGCGGGCACTCCCCTCGGTCAAGGCAGACGTCTCGATCACCACACCTTTCTCAACAAACCGCCTTCTCACAACGACGACAACAACAACAACAACAACAACAACAACAACCAGCACACGTTCCAGCCCAGACATCTCATTAATCCAGCCCAGCAGCTTCCCACCTCTTACGCGTACGGGTAATGTCCATCAAACATATCCGAACACGCGGCTCGCTGACGATCCAAAAGTGCTCCAACGGCAACCTCCAGATCGCCCCCGAAAGCCCCACCACGCTCCGTTTCAATCCTGGATCCATCAGACACCCAGGACGAGACCGCGCTCGTCCGCTACGCACGCCTCAAGCGCGACCAATCCCTGTCCAGCAATCTCCACCCTGAAAAGTGGACCGTCAAGGACACCTCCGTAAACATCGCTGCCGCGTTCAACCAGGCTGCATCCTACGACATGGCCGCCAACAACAACCCAAACTCAGCCTGGGCATCCGGCTCGCAGACCAACCTCAACGTACCCCGGAGCACCTCGGTCGAGTACGAAAAGGAGACTCATTCCACCTCGAGTCGTCGCTTGGCACCTCCCCCTAGTCGTCTCTCCCACCGCGCCTCTCACAAGCCGCTCTCCAAGCAAGCCTCTGCTCTCACCCACGTATCCGACTCTGAGCCAGAGGCTCAGCTTTCCCAGTCATTTGACACCAGTGCGCGCGGAAAAAGTCCTTTTGAGCAAGCATTCGACATATACGAACGTGCCGTCAACACCGCTACCTCCTTTTACCTTCGCCAGCGGTCCACAGAGCCCGCGGACATCTCCGCACCGACCGCCAACGGCAAAGAGTCTAGTCTCGACTACGAGGAGCTAGACCGTGAGTACAACGACCTCCAACGGCAGCGGTCTCAGGACGACGACGACGCTGCCAGGCAGAACAAGCGCAACCGCATCTCGCTTGACAACAAGGCTTATCGTCCCACAATGTCCGACATGGAAGAATCGGACGGACAGGTATCCGATGAAGGAAAAAAACGCAGAAAAAAGATAAAGAAAAAGGATCTCGGTCCTGCGACCTTGACTTCACTCCCAGTGGCTGGCTACGACAAGCGGAGAAGAAGAAAGAGGGTATCAAAGGGTGGCGAGGCCGACCTCGACGATGCCCAGGACGATCAGGAGAGCAGCTTCGGCAGCGAACAGGTCAGCCTGCACGGCTTGCCGTTCTCGCACACCCTAACGTCTCTATAGCATTCCTCTGCGCACATCACATCTAATGGTCGAGAATCCCTATTACGCACGTCCATACCACCCACACGGCCTTCCGTGACCCGTACCTCTGTGCCTCCACCGTCCAAATTCTTCCCCGAGCACTTGGAAGAAAGTTTGGAGGTGATATTCGAGGAGAGCGACGAACCTCCTGCAGTGGACGGTATTGTCCACACGTCTGATGCTCCTCGTCGCGCCTTTTCCATTGGCGGTCTTCTTGGCCGTATCGTCAACAGAAATATAGCGTTCTTTTTCAGCGTTCTTCAATTGATGCTTCGTATTTTATCGATCATCTTCCTCATGCTTGGGCGCATCCTGGGATCGACGCTCTATATTTTCTGCAGGCCCGCCGCACTTGTCTCTTCCATGGACTCTCGCTCATACATATATCTTGCCCGGCTCACGGCTGTCGCGCTCATCGTATACCTTGCATGGTTCCAATTCTATGATCCGCTTACCCAACTGCTTCCTCATCATGCCTCTTCTATCCCATACCACGTTCCAGAAACGCCCATTACGAACCTTGATGAACTGGTTGTGCGCTTGCAAAACATCGAATCCGCACTGTCTGGCCTGTCACTCGACCATCAGCGCGCACGAGCGCAGCAAGATCTGGAGGCACGTGCACACGGGGAGGTCGTGAATAGGATATATGCGCTTGAAGCACGCGTCCGTGAAGAGGCGAAGCGCATTTCAGAAGCAGAGACCCACCTTCACGCTTCAGCAAGCCACGGCCTCTCGGACGTAAAGAGACAAATCGATGCACTCCAGACACAACTGAGTGCAGTTGAATCCGTTCCGCGCGAGCTTCAGTCACCCTCACCGCTTCCACCAGCCAATGACGAGGAGGCGCGGAAAAAGCTCAAGTTGCTCGAGGACCGTATGGGTAGCGTCGAGGGTGGTATCAAGGAAGCGCTCGAGCTCTCCAAGAACGCAGTCAAAGAAGTGATACCTTCAGGACCGGCGTGGTGGTCCAAGCTCTCCTCTGCTGTCAGCTCTGGTAGAGGGCTGATCATTAAGTCGAGCGACGGCACCGACGTAACTGGTCTGATATCCCACCTCGTCGATACTGCGGTCGTACGGTCGACGACACGCGACATCGTATCCCGCGCCGACTTTGCCCTGCACTCGGCAGGGGCTCGCATTATACCGAGCCTGACATCACATACGCTCGAGATGCGTCCGACGACGTTTCGTGGGACCGTGCTGGGCTGGATGACGGGTCACGGACGCGAGATGGGGCGTTCGCCGATCACAGCGCTGCATCAGGACATCCACAGCGGGCTGTGTTGGCCCATGAGCACCGACCATGGGCAACTCGGCGTTGCACTCTCGTATCCTGCGTACATCACGGACATCACGATCGACCACGTCGCGAAAGAGATTGCGTTTGACCTGCGGACGGCGCCTCGGGAAATGGAAGTGTGGGGCCTCGTAGAGGGACAAGACAACCTCGACAAGGTGATGGCGTTCAGAGCCGAGCGCGCGGCCCGGCGTGCGGACGCTGTAAGGGCAGCAGAAGAATCGGGGGAGCCGCTGCCGGAAGAAGTGGACGAGGATGTTTATCCACCGACGCTCCCAGCGAACCAACCGTTTATCCGACTGGCGTCGTTTACCTATGACATTGACGCACCGTCCAACATTCAGACGTTCCCTGTACGCCAGGAGATCAAGGATCTTGAGGTCGATTTCGGGATCGTGGCGCTCGTGATCAAGAACAATTGGGGCAAGAAAGAGTACACTTGTCTGTACCGATTCCGTGTACACGGGGAGCGTCTCGGTGGGACCCCACAACCGTCTATCGGAGAGGTCGAAGAGTCATGACTCGAGAGACATGGTAAACGTGGCTCAGGGGTCGAACATGCTATTTCTTGAATTTTATTCATTCCTTTTTTTCTTTCTTTATGATGGTCTTGCATTTCTTCCCCTAAACTCTCATTTGGAAGTGGATCCGTTTTCCGTCTGCTAGATTATTGCCCTAATTGCTTTTTTTTTCTTTTTTTGTACTGATGACCGCGATGACAATCCAAATTTGCTTTGATTCTGGACGCCGATCTCGTGTTGTGAAACCAAGACATGCAAATCAGATATATGAGTATAACAGCCGAGATGTTGCATCTAAGATGATGAGAGGGTATCACAATCGACTACAATGCTTGGCCAGTGACTTCGGTAGCAGGGAAACCATCGCGAAGAGCGACCTTGACGTCCCACTCCTTGATGCCCACGACACCGCCGAGATCTCGCCAGATGCGCACCATGTCCTCTCTGCGAGACTGGGACAAGGATACGAGCGCAGGCCAATAGGCGTGGTGTACGTACGAAAACGGGGCGGATCCGGACCAGCTATCGCTGACGAGCTGATCGAGCTCAAACAGTTGTGCATCCTCGCGAGCCTGATCCCTGGCCTCGGCTGAGCGCCAGAGACCACGTCCGTCGGCGACGGGGTTGAACACCATCTTGGTGCGGGTCAACGGATCGATAAACGGGGTGATGAGCTTGTAAAATGTGTGCAGGATCCACGGGAGGTTCGCGATGACGGCCGCTCCGAGACGCTCTGGGTAATGCGTCTGGAGGATGTTGAGCACGGTGCGTGCAGTGCCCAGCGAAGGGTTCTTGGCCTTGTCCGCGTAGTCGATCATGAGCACGATCGTCCTGAGAAAGCGGGTGAGCGTGCGGAGGAAAAGGCGGCGCGTGGACATACTCGACGCCAGGGCCCATGAGGTCGATGGCGCGCTCGAGCATCCAGACGACGAACTGGATCTGGCGGGGACTCTCCTCGGTGTTTTGTCGGCTCGGACACATGTAGAGGGCGGGTCTGCCGCGAGTGTCGTAGCCAAAGAGGAATTCTTTGCCGGTGACGGCCTCGGGTTCGACGTGCTCTGAAGTGATGAGGGTGTAGAGACCGTAGTCGCGCCGCCATTTGAGGGTGCCCTCGATGCGAGCGATGGACTCGGACGGGTCGTGTTTCGTGGCGCGTATGTAGCGGAGGATGCACTCGTAGGACTGTCGGGGTGAGTGAGAAGAGTAAACAAGAAGAAGAGAAAGGGAGAGACGAACGAGCCAGACGCGCTCTTGCTCGGTCAGTGCAGACTGGGTGCCGGGCAACACATAGTCTGGATGAGAGAAATGAGCGAGCACGCGGTCAAACTCGGCCTGCTCGTTCTCCGTCAGACTCGGGTGCGCGGGTGCAGCGACGGGGTGGGTCGGGATAGGGAGTGGGGTAGTAGTCATGGCCAAAAAACGAACAAACAGACAAACTCGGTGTTGTGACGTCATGACGCGGTGCCCCCTGTACCAATCTTTCTTATCGACACCGCCCTTTTGTTCGAAACGACCACGATGAAGTTGGACTTGGACTACACCGTGTACAAGGGAAGCCCGTCCGGAAAGGTCGTTGAAGCCAGCGGACACAGACATGAACTCGCTCCGGACGAGGTTCTCCTCAAGATCACCCATGCCGGCCTCTGCGGCACGGACGAGCACTATAAGCGCGCTGACATGGTCCTCGGCCATGAGGGCGTAGGCATCGTCCAGCAAGTCGGCTCCCATGTCGATACGTTCAAACCGTACGTCTCCCAACCCTGGTCGTGTCCCCGTGCCAGCGCTCAACCGCACTTAGGGGGGAGCGCGCCGGTTGGGGCTATCTCCACGATTGTTGCATGCACTGTGACCAGTGCTTGAGCGGAGACGAGATCTTCTGTGCCAAGCGCATCATGTACGGCGAAGCTGACTTCGATCAAGGCGCGTTTGCCACCCACGCCATCTGGAAAGCTGCCTTTCTCTTTCGTATTCCCGAGTCGATCTCGTCTGCAGAAGCGGCCCCGCTCATGTGCGCCGGTTCTACCGTGTTTAACCCTCTGCAGACGTCCGTCCGTTCCACCGACCGTGTCGGTGTCATCGGTATTGGCGGTCTTGGTCACCTCGCCATTCAGTTTGCATCCAAGATGGGATGCGAGGTCGTCGTCTTTTCTAGCACAGAAGCCAAAAAGGCAGAGGCTTTCAAGCTCGGTGCCACCGAGTTTTACCCGACAAAGGGTGCAGAGAAGCTCGACATTGGACGAGGTCTCAACCTTTTGATTATCACGACCTCGGCGCTCCCTGATTGGAAATTGTACGTTGCCAGCGCTGTTGGAGGACAAGACTCACACAGGACTGCACAGGCTGCTCCCTGTCATGGAGCCGAGGGGCGTAGTCGTCCCTCTCACTGTGTCCGACAAGGACCTTGTTTTCAAACAAATGGCGATCGTGACCCAGGGCATTCGCATCCAGGGGAGCCTGCCTTGCTCCCGAGGCGATCACATCAAGATGTTGAGGTTTGCGGCACAGCACGGCATCCGACCTATCATCGAAGAGTTTCCGATGAGTCTCGTCGGCATTGAGGATGCATTTGCCAAGCTTGCGCAAGGCAGACTCAGGTATCGCGCCGTGTTGGTGTTTTGACGGTTTGATCGTATGTAAAGTACAGCAGTAGTACCTTGGTATGTGTGAATCGCGCCGTGTTTAAATGGATGTACAGTAGTTTCTTGGTATATGTGACGTCATTGTACGGTATTAGTATCCAATTCCAATCGAGACTTGGCTCTTGACTAGTACAAGCCCCATCATGTTCTTGTCTGCAGTAGCACGCACCAGAGCGACCAGAGCCTTTCCTATGGCTTCTCGTCCCGCCTACTACTCGACGTACGTACCACCAATCCTTTCTTTACCCCTGTTCTCCCCATCTCATCTTTCTCAAGCGCAAACGGAAACGACCACGAGGTCTTTCGGTCTACTAGTACCCATGCATACCCCCATTGACCCTTGTTGCACCACCAGTCCAGCGACAAGCGGCGAAACCCGCCCCATCTCATGGACCACGCCCCTGGTTGGCGTGAAGATCTCGCCACCCCCTCCGAGGCTTCTGTAAAGGCACGTCCCCCCGCTCAAGCGCCACAGCGCCCCTGACACGTACCAGGCGGACCAAGAGTCCGCAACCATCGACGAGATGCGGAAAAAGACGGTCGCCCATGTCCAATGCGAGATCGAGGCCGAACGCACCCACGCTTCCTATGCACGCGACCAGGTCAACGGCCCGCTGGGCAACGCCGGCGTCGGCGAATTCGAGGGCGTCGTCGGAAACGACGATCTAGGGCCGGACGAATCCCAGGTCGAGCCCAATGGCCGCATCGTCTCGCGGCGCGCGCACCCATCCGTGCGCGAGGGCAAGCCGGGTGCCGACCCAGCGAACGCGAGTCTCGTTTGCTTGGCGATCTTGCATTTCTGGCTGACCCTATTGACTGGACAGGTTTGAAATTCGATATGCCCGCTTTTCGTTATTCTCGGTCACCCCTAAAAACCATGTACATGCATATGGCATCATATCGTTCATTTCTACCGAAACGCAGAAAACCTCGACGTCGAACTAGAGACACGTACTATTCAGATTGTACACTACTAGTACACAAGAATGAACCAACAGTCGAGAACATGTGGATCCTTCATGCTTCAGTCCTTTCCGATGGTTTCGCCAGGGATGAGGACCGGTGGGGCACCAAATTCCCCGTCTCCGGGCAGTGACTCAGGTCCCTTTGCTGTCTCAAGAGGGGGTATTTTCACCGGTCCGGGTCCAAAGTGCCCGCCGAAGGGCCCCTGCTGGGGCAGTCTCACTGGGCCAGGTCCGAAAACGCCGCCAAACACCCCCTGACGCGTGGTATAGTTGGGCGGGAGCGTGAGGGGCCCGGGTCCGAGCTCCTTCTTTGTAGAAGACGTCGCAGTCACTTTGGGTACAGAGGCTGCAGGAATGGACACGTGGTAGGTCGATTCGGCAACCACCTGGTTGATCGCGGTCACTCTCCTAGGGTCAAAGTAACCGTGAAAATGGAGGTTAGGGTTCTGGGGATTCTTCTGTGTCGGTTCGATACTACACGATCAGTCAGCGACAGGCATTTTCTGACATACATGAAAACGACTTGCACTAAATTGATCGAAGACGTTATCTGGCGCTCGGTAGGTGCACCGAGCACGAGGAACTTGGAGTCTGCGAGCGTCGTATAGAAGAGGCCGACCAAACCGGACTGTTCGACGACGGCTTATTCAGGGGATGAAACGAAAAGGCACAGGAACATCACGTACGAGCTGTCCTTGGTTACCCGTTTCCACTTCGGTTTGTCCCTGAATGCTGACCACCGCACTACGTTCTTCAACGGCTGCGGCGCTCTGCCCAAGCAGCTCGGCCTTGTATTCTTCGAGCGAGAGGGGCTTGCCGTTGACGGTGACCTTGCAGTCAGTGGCAAAGGTAGCCCCGAACGTGGTATCGAAATCGCTCTGAGATTTCGATTCGAAGAGGCCCGTCAGGCGGGACGCCGCCCAGGCGGAGAGCGTAGGAAGCACGAGATTTACAGCCATGTCTGTGATGGATCGGATGAATGAAGTTGAGCGCCATGGATGCGACGCTTTATATGCCGTTCGGATGCGGGACCCCGCCCTTGATTCATTTCGCCCATGGCACTGCACTTGCCTTATATCCCACAAAGGCGCGGCAACGTTTGCTGAATACGCGTAAGGCGGCGACGTTCGGGATTTTGACATGTTGCCATTTTCAAGTGACCGTTTTGTTCGCCGCATCGGAGGTTCGTCATCCCCCGACGAAGACTGCAGCTGCGATTGGAGTACAGTATGGCGACAATTAAAGACATTCGGCCGTTCGATACGGCAAAGCGAGGAAACTCGTTATGGCGAGTGCGACGTCGTGGTGCGATGCTCGTCCCCCACGATGGAGTCCGTCACATTCCGTTAATGGTACGACTTTAACCTCATGTAGGACATGAAACGAACCAACAAGGCGTCGGGTGTCGATCGAAGAGATTCGCTCAGAGGATCTTGGGAGTGAAGCGATGCAAGCAAGAAAGTCTGGGGGGACAGAGATCAATCATGAATCCAACCGGTACACCCAATCTACCAATCGCAATCGTTACGCAAAAGTCTTCGGGTACTACCAACCGCAGGTCAAGAGGAACTTGTGTAATCATGCCGCCCCTCCCGGGGATCGCACCACGGGGACCTGAAGGCCACCGATCTTTCAATAGAACTCCCCAAGGTGTCCATTCTCGTCTGGTGTGAATGCAAAATGGACACGCGAAATAAGCGTTGTCAAGACTTGTTCTGAAACAAAAGCCAGCTCATACACACATAACATGACACAGCTGCGCAACACTCTTACTCATCTCCATTTCCGCAATTTGGGAGTCGCTGTCAGCGAGATTCGTGTCAGGTCGAACAAAACATCGAGACTGCGTACATGCATGCTCGACCACCACCAAGGAAAGTCATCCTGAGGATCGTGAGTATATCGTGCGACGACGGCGCACCATAGACACTTACATTGTTGCATAAACACCCGGGTGTTTCGTACCATTCTTCATCCCAGAGCCTCTTCTGCAGGAGCTGTGTCAATGCCATCCGGTTCAAGTCCGCTGTCTCCCCATCGCTCAGACTTCGATGCGTCATTCCCTCACAGGTCCCTATTAGGTCCCTATCATGATGGGCGGCTTAAAGGGTCGAGATCAGAGCTCACATGCACAGGTGCCTTTCAGAATGGCAATCCCTGAGAGCAACTCGCCCGAAACTGGTCTGATAGGCCGACAAGAGCGGAAGTACCGTACGGCGTCTTCACGCATGCTAGAGCAAAGTCCTCGAGCGTTCGCAGACGTAAACTCACGTTCGACTCTGCAGTGACATAGGAGGGTATAGCATCGGGGCACACGGGAGGACTCATGAGAATATCATAGTGACTGGGATCTGTGATGTCATGCGATAACCGTCCCGTCCTTCCGTACGCGGGCGTGCTTGAACATCTGGCGGCCGTTACGGTTTCAAGTTCTGCAAATACAGAGGTCCTACTAGGAAACCAAAGTGGGGAAGCAAGCGAATCATTGGATAATTAACCCACTTCTTTTACCCGAGCAATCCGTCATCGGAGAACTTGTGTTTGCACGACAGGTGGGAAGTGATCAAATCCTACGTGGCAAGTACCATTTTTTGAAAGTTCACTGGCAAGGGGTGGAATCTATATGCCATCTCCAACGCCATTTCACAACCGGCGGGAATTAGTAGGACCCACAGTTCCCCCGCAATACTTATGTCGGGATGTCATGAGCGCTTCTCGCCCCAGAACCCGCAATGCAGCTGTCCGCTGACTTGGCTGCCTTGATTGGTTTTGCATGCGAGGCTGTCCTCTGGGGTGCGTATCCCATCTTTCGCTCATTTTTGCTCATCTCACCTTCATAACAGGCGTAAATTTCACCCTCTTCATTACTTCCCTCATCATACTTGGCAGCCATCGCCGCCTCCGCGAACATCTGTACAACCCGGTCATCCATCTCAACTGCCTCATCTTCGTGTGTTGTACAGCTCACTTTGCGCTCGAATTCAACCATTTCTACACCACCCTCGTCAGTATTCATCTCATTTTTTTGCCATTTTTTTACCTACCCGCTCCCCAGTATGCCACAGGTGTCCCAAATTATTCCGCCGAAACAAATATACTCCTTGCAGCAGACTTTTTGATATCCTTCACCGATCTATTTGGTGATTTCGCACTCATATACCGTTGCTGGATGATATGGGGCCGAAACTACCATGTGATAATCCTACCCCTCCTAACCGCTATCGGTGGTTTCTGTGAGCATGCACCTCTCTTTCCGTGTTTCCACCTCCGCCTGACCCCTGGTCAGCTTGCATATGTGGTGTGGGCGCGCTTCTCATCAGACTTAATCCCACCGCACCCGTCCCTCCCCAAGAGATCGTTCCTCTTGGTCTTGCGGGATATATCCTTCCGCTGTGCACAAACATCATGGTCACTTCTCTCATCGTCTATCGCATCTGGTCCACTTCCCGTTCTATTCCCGATTCGCCATTTCAAGTTGGCCACGGCGCTACGGGTCGAGCAACGATGTTCATTATCGAGAGCGGAACCCTCTATCTTTTGTTCCAGTTCATCTTCGTGGTGCTATTTGCAATCTCGAGCGATGCAGAAGGCATCCTCGCCGTCATGGCGGTTCAAATCTATGTAAGCAACATCTAAACTCTAACATAGGCCCACACAACGTGACCACTCCGCAGGGCATTGCTCCCACATTGATCATCATACGGGTCGGTCTTGGCATCTCCTCCGAGCATACCATAGGAACGGCGGTGTCCACCCGCATCAGGTGGGTTCCCCGACGTGTCGAGGAATCAGGCACGACCGCTACTGGTTACATCGATGGATCCCTTGCCCACACCGACTATGAAGGGATGAAAGAATTCTCGTCGCCGGAAAATCACCAACACGACGCAGAACTCAAGGTTTAATTTGTGCCCTCTCGCAGGGAGGGTATCTCAAGCCCCGTTTAGACGGTTGGCATCCGATGGTAAATGACGCACACGCTCATCTGAACGCTAGACTAACACATGCTTCACAGGTTCGCATGGATCACGAGCCTGTCGCAAAAATCGCGAGATGGTGACTTGCTATGATATGGTAATGTTGGTTGGATGTTGTTCAAGAGAATTCTTTCTGTCCGTGTATTATATTCGTCCCAAAAGGCGCAAGAATCTGACCTTATCATGTAATTCTGACAATACCTGACGCCACCTCGTATTCAAAATACAATGCATCGAGTCCGTAACAATACACGAGTTGAACAAGCAACTGTAAGAACCATTGCGTGCAACGTGTTGTCCGATCAGGATGCACACCCCAGCAGCGAGCACGGCGGTATGCCCAAATTGAAGCTGCCACGTACGTCGGCGGCGCATTTCCCGTGCATCGTCTCTGACACTGCCGGGAATGTCAACTTTCTCTCGCGGCGTGTTGGGAGGGCGATGGGGCGTCAGACTGTCGAGCGCAGGAGGGGTGGGGGACGGAAACCGAGGGTGAGCGAGAGTCTACGGTTCCCTTCGAGAGCAAGCTGTGCGAGGGCGCCGAGATCCTCGTCGCCAAACGATATGGAGGTGGCACGGAGTTTTCTAACATCTTGGGCAAGTCGACCGGCCTGCAAGCAGAAGCTGCAATGAGGAAGCTGACATTGAGAAAACCGTGGGTCAAGCCGGGCAAAATACCGGTACCTGTCGAAGTGCCAGTGCGGCGCCACCAACTTGAGGCTGCTGGTAGCTGAGAATCCGCAATTCTGGTCAACGTGCCTCGGTCACCTTTGTAGTCTCTTCCATGTCGGGAGCGGGTTCACTGAGTGACATGTCACGCAAGGTTCAACGGAGCCATACAATTTCGACACGTCAAGGGCTACATTTTAGCACTCAGTCAGTAAGTGCACTGACCTCGACAATGGAATTGAACTTGCACGCTGTGTCAGAGAAGCCATTGTAAAGTCCTTGATCGTTTCTTAGTGTATACCTGTGTATTTTGCGAATTTCACAGTAGATTAGCGTAGTCCTCATTAATGCTAATGCTTGTCCTCCACAATCGAGTCCGTCAGAGTCCGTGAATGGTATGATTTTCAAAAAGGACATGAAACGAGCAACAAGGCATCGGGTATCAATCGAGAGAATTGCGGGAGTAGAGCGATGCAAGCAAAAAAAGTCTGAGGGACAAGATCAAGAATGAATTCAACGGGCACACAATCTACCAATCGCAATCGTTACGCGAAGTCTTTGGGTACGACCAACCGCAGGTCAAGAGGAACCTGTGCCGTCACGCCGTCCCCTCCCGGAGGTCGCACCACGGGGACCTGAAGGCCATCCATCTTCCAGTAAATTTCCTTGAGGTGTCCATTCTCGTCTGGCGTGCGGGGCAATGCAAAATGGATACGCGAGATAAGTGTTGTCAAGACTTGTTCTGAAACGAAAGTTAGCTCACACAACGTATGGCACATCCATGCGACAATACTTACTCATCTCCATTTCCGCAAATTTGAACCCGCTGTCAGCGGGATACGTGTCAAATTGAGTAAAACGTAGAAACTGTACGTACATGCATGCTCGACTACCGCCAAGGAAAGTCATCCTGAGGATCGTGAGTATATTGGGCGACGGCACGCCATAGACACTTACATGGTTGCATAAACCCCTGGGTATTTTATACCATTCTTCACTCCCGGAGCCTCTTCTGTGGGGGCTGTGTCAATATTGCCGTCCGGTTTAAGCCCGTTGTCTCCGTTCGGTTGAGCGCGTAGACCTGTCGCGCTAAGCCATCGCTCAGGCCGCCACTCCGATGCATCATCACCCCACAGGTCTTTATCATGATTAGCGGCCAAAAGGGACATGATTAGAGTTGTGCCTTTCGGAATAGTGATCTCCGAGAGCGTTTCGCCTGAAACTGATTTGATAGGCCGATACAACGGAAGTACAGCGTCTTCACGCACGCTAGAGTAAAGCCCTCGAGCGTTCGCAGACGCAAAGAGCGAACCACTTACGTTCGACTCTGCAGTGACGTGGGAGGGTATACCCTCAAAGTCTCCCGAACGACGGCATCGAGGTAGGGAAGACTCATGAGAATATCATACGGTAACCCAATGCCTTCCCAGGGGTCTGTGATACCACGCGATGCAGCGTAGCTCTGTTTTGCAACCCGTACTTCTGTACGTAAGCGGGCTTGAACATCCGGCTTGCTAGCCAAGATCCAGAGGACACGACATATGGCGGTTGTCGTGGTTTCAAATCCTGCAAATACAAAAGTACTAGAAAGACAAGGTGAGAGCTCAGATGCAAGCGAGTCACACGAGTAACCCACTTCATTTGCCCGAGCAATTCATCATCGGAGAGCCTGTCTGTTTCGGATGACATGTTTGCCTTTACTATGGCAATTTCATCACCGCGATTGTGAGTGGGGTGTGCTACTATCAAGACTCACACATGATGCTCATGATATCTTCACCCTTCATCTGGGACCTTAAATTTCCAAAGCCCTCTGGCTCGGCACGACCTTCCATGACCGCCTTTTTCTCTACAAAAATTCTCTTGCTAGTCGTATGCATGACTTGTACCACATGACGGAGTTCTCTAAGGGCTTCGAGGGGCGCCCAGTCCATGATTTTGTTTCGCCAATATGACGAAAAGTTTCGCACGATGAATGGAATAAATGGACGGATCATGACCAATCGAAGAGTCGACGGACTGGAGGAGCAAAGTGTAAGCGATGATGAGTCAACTTCTTCAGGAGGATACTCACGCCAAATTTCTGATCGCTTCCAGATATTCATTCTTCCTCTCGGGATTCAGGGCATCGAAGGAATGGCCCAGCGCAGCCTGACAGATGTATTCGAGGGCACCGCGAGAAAGCCAAGGGTGTATATTGATCTCTGTCGCGGCTGAATGACGAATTAGTGGTGTGGGGAAAAGGGCGGGAAACGTACAGCCATCGGATTTCAACCGAGACTGGATCATTGCGCAGAGTTTGTCGGCAATGGGCTGGATGATTGGCAGTAGAGCACGCATATTTGCGAGTGAGAATACAGGGTTGAGCATCTTGCGCTGCATCCTGTGCTGATCACCTACACGGATTTCAAGGCACGACTAAAAGAAGAACGGGACGACCTACCGAGGGTCGAGATGAGACCTGGACCAAAAATTAGGCGGTTTCCCCTGTGCGGGCATTACCAGTTTTCTTATATAAAATAAAAGTGGGAGGGTGGTTGGGCGCACATGATGAACATGTCGGTTTCGGTGTAGATGTGCTGGTCTTTGACGACCATGTGATGCAGGGCAAGAGGGTCAGATATATAGAGCTGCTGAGCCTATACAATGTAAGCCAGTTTTGCCATTGTGATCCGAGGGCGATTACCCCGAGCAACGCATTTATTTTGACTACGCCGCCATATTGTGCAACCAAGGCGAGGTTGTAGCGGAATCCGTCGCGAAAAATTCGGTGGTAGTTACCTGGAGACGGTCAGCGGGACGGAGACGACGACAGAGACGGATGTACCTGTGAACCAGTGGTCCTTGTCGGGGCCAGGAATGTTTGCGAGGGGACGACGACGGCTGAAGAGCCACCAGAGGAGAGCCGCGAGAACGGTGGAAGCGATGGCGAGCATGACATCAACTTAGAATAGCCGAGTTAGATACTTGTAGTTTCTGAATCCCGTTGTCATGCAGAACGATGTTTTTCATGGTATGTACCTCGTGCACACGTTGTGGTCCGCAGACAGGGTATGTAAAGACCCGACCCGCCATGAGCACTTCTCGCCCCAGAACCCCCATTAATGCAGCTATCCGCTGACTTGGCTGCCTTGATTGGTTTTGCATGCGAGGCTGTCCTCTGGGGTGCGTATCCCATCTTTCCCTGATCTCGAGCTCATCTCACCTTCAGAACAGGCATAAATTTCACCCTCTTCATTGCTTCCCTCGTCATACTTGGCAGCCATCGCCGCCTCCGCGAACATCTGTACAACCCGATCATTTATCTCAACTGCCTCATCTTCGTGTGTTGCACAGTTCACTTTGCGCTCGAGTTCAACCATTTCTACACCACCCTCGTCAGTATTCATCTCATTTTTTGCCATTATTTACCTACCCGCTCCCAAGTATGCCACAGGTGTCCCAAATTATTCCACCGAGACGAAATCACTCCTTGCGGCAGACTTTTTGATATCATTCACCGATCTATTTGGTGATTTCGCGCTCATCTATCGTTGCTGGATGATATGGGGCCGAAACTACCTTGTAATAATACTACCCCTCCTCACTGCTATCGGTGGTTTTTGTGAGCACGTACCTCCCTTTCCGTGTTTCCACTCCCGCCTCACTCCCGACCAGCTTGCATATGCGGTGTGGTCGCGCTTCTCATCAGACTTAATCCTACCGCACCCGTCCCTCCCCAAGGGATCGTTCCTCTTGGTCTCGCGGGATACATCCTTCCGCTGTGCACAAACATCATGGTCACTTCTCTCATCGTCTATCGCATCTGGTCCACTTCCCGTTCTATTCCCGATTCGCCACTTCAAGTTGGCCACGGCGCCACGCGCCGAGCAATGATGCTCATTATCGAAAGCGGATCACTTTATCTTTTGTTCCAGCTCGTCTTCGCAGTACTATTTGCGATCTCGAGCGATGCAGAAGGCATCCTCGCCGTCATGGCGGTCCAAATCTATGTAAGCAACATCTAAATAAACTCTAAGATATGCCCACACAATGTGACCTCTCCGCAGGGCATTGCTCCCACATTGATCATCATACGGGTCGGTCTTGGCATCTCCTCCGAGCATACCACGGGAACGGCGGTGTCTACCCGCATTAAGTGGGTTCCCCGTCGTGTTCAGGAGTCAGGCACGACCGCTACCGGTTTCACTGATGGACTCGTCACACACACCGACTACGAGGGGATGAAAGAATTCTCGTCGCCGGATAATCACCAACACGACGCAGAACTCAAGGTTCAATTTGCGCGCTCTTGCAGCAGGGCCGAGGGCGTCGCAGGCCCCGTTTAGACTGTTGGCATCCGATAGTAAATATAGCGCAGTGTCACCTGAATGCCGTGCTAACATATGCTTCTCGGGTTCGCATGGACCACGAGGCTGAGGGGGCTAAAGGGGCGTCGGCGAGGTCCAGAAACATGGACTAGGACTATCGATACCTTGATTAGACGATCGATATCTTGATTGTACCCTTTCATCATTTTTGTCAAGATTCGCCCGTCGCCTCGACCAAATGCGTCTCGTGGCCTTATAGTGCTGTCCACGATATACGCTATAATACGAGATCCGACATTATTGTTCTCTGCTTATCACTCTCACAAGTTCAACCCAGGCTCTTCTGTGACCCCTTCTCGTCCTCTGGCGGGTTTTCAACCGGTCGTCCATGCTGGGAGTGCCCATATATACCCAAAACAGCACATTGCTCACTCAAGTGGCAGGCTGGGATGATCGGCCACCCACCGGCGTAACACAGTCCAGTCCTTGCATCTATGAACTGAACCCACACCATTCGCCGTGTGGGTCCAACTACCCCCAGAAAGCTGCGGGATATCGACTTCCAGCGTCGTATCGGCATGACAAATAAGAATCTGCCTGAGATAGCGCAGACAGTGTTGAATATGCTCGAACGCGTGTGTTCGATTCGTCAGGTAGCCAACACGAATGACGTCCAAGCAGTGGAGTTGGTGGAAGAGCGATACGTGGAAGGTGCGGTCATTCGGACCGAGACGAACGAATCCATCAGAGGGATAGAGCGTCCCCCATTCGTCGTCGTCGTAGAGCGAAAAGTGTTCGTCGCTTGGCTCCACGCTCAGGCCAGCAAGCGGGATTTCGACCGGGAGCTGTGACGGAAAGTCGTCGCCTATATACGCTGCGACGGAGGTGAGCATGAGCAGAATTCAACCATTGAGGGACGTACTCCACTCCCGGGGAGGTGGCAACAAATCTCGGACCGTGTAAACGGTGTACAAGGTGTGTACGACATTGAGCACCGTCACGGCGACGAGCGCGGCGAGGCACGCGATTACAGTACCCGATAGTCGGTGGAAATGTGGAGAAGGACGAGTGGCACGTCTTGTTGTGCTAGCAGTTGGGTGAGCCATGACTTTGATGGGTTGCAGACTCTGACGGTCCACACGCCCTATACATAGCATCTGGAGCACCATGGACTGTCAAGGCAAGCACCGTATGGACTCCCAAAGGAGACAATAGTCTTCCCGTGAATATCGAGTCACTTGTGACCTGGCAGGCACCAGTGAACTGCGGCGCCGGGAAGCGATGCATATGTACTGGCACGGGGAGAGGCTCAACTTGGAAAGTACATAGAGTCCAAACACTCTCCTGGGCTGTGACAGCCGCGCCGTCATCACCTCCTAAATCCAGTGCGATGATCTGGCGTCGCTTGGCATCCGCATATATTTTTTATGCCCTACAAACGGTGTGTCGGTGCCACCACCAAGTCCCCGACGTACAGCGTGATATCCCCGAGGACGACGTTTATAAATGGCTTGAGCATCACCGCCAAATTCCAGTTGTTCCCCCAAACAGAAACAGAAGTTTGAGGCTCTGGCCCTTCAAGTCATAATCCAGGTTGATCGAGCGGAACGTGTCATAGTGCTAGGTGAGTCAGTAAGCCAGCTCTACGACGTCGTGCTTACCGAGAACAGATGCGCAACGACATCTACATTCCCGTTCTCCACAGGGAGGACGATGGGCTTGAAAAAGAGCCCTTTCTCTCCCCCTTGGATGACTACACCCAGACCTCTACTAAGGTGGGGCGCAGACGTGCAATATCCCGGGTCGGTATGGTAGTGATCGTGCTGCTACTTATCAATGCCAGCTGTTCGCTTGTCTCCATATGGCACCTACGCGGTGCCTCTTTGGTGCTGAAACAGCTTCTCAATTTTGCGGACAATCGGGTCCTTCCTCGGCCAGATCCGTATGATGGACTTTAACTTACTGTGCACCATTCTTTCTCCTACATCAGCGCTCGTGTCACTACCTACATAACTTTATGTACTTGTTATAGTGAGCTGTCTCCATCGTACGAAACCTGTCAAGGAAGTCGGAACGAGTGCAAGCCAAATGGAGTAACATCCCGAGTTGGATGCACCCCTTAGGAGCTCAGTGCACACATAAATACTGGGGGATTGGACAACCACAGACACCTAGCTGTATCCCGCCATGCGTACCTTCACAGCCGTCTGGATCCTCTTGCTGCTCGCATTGATCTCGTCTGTGGCTGGTAGCGCTATTGATAGACGTAGAGAAAACAGCGTTGGGAGGCGAATCGTGGATGCAGGTTAGTAATACGATCCCACACATACATATACAGGTCAACTCAGACATGTACCCACAGGCTCGGAGGCAACCCCCGTTTTTGGTGCACTCTTTGCGGGAAGAGTGCATCAATACCTCGGATGGTTGCGTTGATAGCACACATCATCCACAGATCAAACCAAGTGTCTGGACGATGTTTATTTTGTTTTTGCCTGATTGTGATTCGTCTTCCCAGTGAAATGTTGATATTTAGTCCTCTGTATAACAAAGACGTGTACGTGCCATAGTAGCTCATAGAGGCGGCGGAATAAAGATATGATGTGTAACCCGAAATTGTCCATCGACAAGGAATGTGATGAACGCAGTAACAGCTTGAAAGCGCGCTCTATGTTCGTCTGTGTGACCGTGATCGGGAGTACGTTGTCGGTGGTGGGGTAGCAGCGACGGCGAGTCTGTGCAAAGCGGTGACTTGTGGTACTCGGTGATCCCGGTCATCGATGACTAGGACTGTCAAGTTGACGCATTCTTCCGGATCGTGGAACTGGAACTGCCTGAGGCTCTGAGCCAAGGCTGTCAAGCTTCCACCCTTAGAAAGGAAACAACAAAGATCTGCCTCTGCTTGGGCAGAAACCAAGAAGATACAAAGATAGGTGGGTCAGAGATCTAGACTGGTCCGATGATCAACTGGCTATGTTCAATCACAGTGCCACATGCCATCAGCTAGCCAGCTCACGCTTGGGGAACTCTTAGAATACCGGGGTTTGGTTCATGATCGCCTTGGGGAAATCGACTTGACAAAAAAAAGCGGATGATGATTGGACTGGATTCGTGATGCGAGGTATACAGCAGTAAGCGGTCCCCTGGCGGCGTCACCTCCTCGCATCCGGACAGAACACGGTGAATAAAAGGCCACAGGGTGGACGTGTCTTCTCATCACCATCATCCTGAACAACACCCAAACGTCATTATTCGCCGTCGACACACAGAACAGTCTGACCATCATGCGCTGCTCCACCATCTCTACCTGTGTCTTCCTATACGCCTTGGCATCTTCTGGTCTCGCTGCTCCCCTCACTACGTCAATCGTAAATAAGTCCCCTGGTGGAAATTTGTTCAAAAACCATATACATGAGGAGGTCTACCCCAAGACCACCACAGCGGAATGTGAGTGACCTCGTGATAGACGCATGGTGGGTTGGCTGAACTGAACATCAGACGTAGTCGTCGCGCGTGCGACATCAACACCTGTTCCATCCCATTGGTTGGCATATGCATAGTAAGTCTATTCCCCGAGTACAAAAAAGCGCACACCTTGATGTCGTGATTAGGCCATGTTTATTATGGACTTATTATTATTTTGTATAATAATTTCATATTACATAAATACGTCTCTTATAGCTGTAGTATGAGTAAACCGGATCATCGCATTTTCTATTGCCTGGATCGTCGTTTGTGTGTGGATTACAATGCTATCAGTCTCACCTCGTCGACGTTGGTAAGCGGCCAACCATCCTCGTCTCATTTACGTCGGTTCCGAACAGTTTTACACTCGGGAAGGAGCTCCGTACGCTACCTGATGTCCCCAGTCGGACAGGGGGCGTTTCATACCCACTAAAATCTCAGGGTTTGTGACCCAGTTCTGTAGAAGGGATTCTGGGCGAGGGATGAGTGGGATCCACTGGCAAGCGTGAAAAACTCTAGACGCTACGTGGTCCTTACATTTCGATTTTGTGATTTTGTTAGTCGGCGGTCGATATCGAGTCTCGTCGTGATGACATTTCTCCATTGGAGTTTATCGCCTCGCGAGTGTAGGTGTGGTATCATGACCCGGTCGCGGCGCAGTGTTCAAAGGAGGTATACAGACTCTGATAGGAACATGTGTTTCAG
Source organism: Boletales sp. KT-2023a (assembly GCA_038090395.1). Classification (NCBI taxonomy): domain Eukaryota; kingdom Fungi; phylum Basidiomycota; class Agaricomycetes; order Boletales; species Boletales sp. KT-2023a. The sequence continues at coordinate 187,905 of JBBPMP010000003.1, forward strand.
GCAGCACCACGAGTACAGCATACCCGTATGGGTCTCGGGTACGGGAGTCAACAGGGTACGGGTATGGGTATGGGACTTAAGCACCGTACCATGACTCGTACCCTTGCATGGGTATGCCTAGATACGTGGCGCTTTCATCGCTTTCGGCTTTCGTGCTGACCTGTGATTTTTTTTCAGCTAGCAGTTCCGTAGAATCATCTTCCTCGCCCAATGCGTACATGCACTTCCACGCCTCGCCCAACGATGCCGGCGGTGACGACGACACACGCTTGCATAGTGTGAAACGTCTGTCGTCGTCGCCGCTGCCGCCCTGCCCTCTTGCCCTTACCGGCCCGACCACCTCTGTAGCCTGCCGCCCGTCCTGCTGCCTCCTCCCGGTCACTTCTTCTGCGACCGAACTACTGGAGGATACGTCGTCCACCCCGTGTTTTCGGAACAGTAAAATGTAGGTGATTAGGTCGTGAAGTATTGTGAGACTAGGGTAACGTACGACTTTTTATGTAACGCAGTGCCCAGTTTTTCGCGATCGTTGCTTTGCCGGAATGCGCCATCGTCAAGACACCAGGGTTCTCAATGACAATAAGTCCACACTCAGGTGAGTCTTCTTAGTTCGGAATAATGATCTTCAGTAGTCATATCCATCGCCTGTCATCGGAATTTCTTTCACATAGGCCAATCAGCCTTATCGTCAGACTATCGACCAAGTTAACGAGAATGTAAGTCAATTCAATCACTGTTTACACGGTCACCGCAGGCTATAATCTCACTGATCTTTGGGGTAGGGTGATCGCACCTCACGTACGAAAATCATGTGTACATTCGTAGACTTCCTCCTTGATATCTGACCAGAAGCACAGCGATTAGTCAAGCACGGGGTCTATTCGATCCTTGTTTGAACAATCAAGAACGCGACGATAACAAATAAGTGGATAAAATTTGTGCCCCTCGCGTACTAACGTCATACAGGTGGTACTGTGTTTTCATATACGTGCGCTTGTCATGCAATGTGCTTGGTCTCCATTCAAGAGGGAAACTCGCTGCCAAGAATGATATTGAGTATAGTGCTTTCCTTTCGTTAAGCTTTGGAAACTGAACTTTGTGGGTTACAATGTGGATCATCGATCAGGCGTCTTATCAGAGGCTTTGAGGGCACGGAGCGCTGAACGCAAACTGTTTTTCGTAAAGACATACAACTCTGATGACTACAGCTAATAAGTCATGGTTGTGATGAGACACTCGACGGTACAAATGACTTTGATAAGATAATAACGATCTACCTTATCGGGACATCTGACCGCCGCGGGTATCCATAATCAGTGTTGCCGGAATTATCAGTTCACGCGGGGACCTTAAACAAGTTGACTTTTGACCGCCTTCACGAACCTGATGTTGAACAGGACTTGCGACGTTCCATAACTTATTTCGTTCTCGATACCTTCTATCTCCGGTTCACTCATGATTTACCACAATCCTCTATGCTCACTCTACCTTCTTTTCCCGATAGCCCTTGCGCAATACGTCCCATCCCCAAGGTGAGCATACACACTGCATAGTACCAGTGGCACTCACCGGTAGCAGATGGGGACAAGCGACCGCTTTGTTGGGCAGCACGCTGTATGTCCACGGCGGACTAAGCGATCCTTTTGATTCCTACTCGTACACATCCGCACTAGAGATTTCTGACTTACTCGTCCTCGATCTCTCTACATCGTTCAATTCCTCGTCTCCTCCGTGGCAGCATTTTTCCAGTAATTCTTGGCCTCCCCTTGCCTGGCACACACTCTCCGCGTTCGGTTCAACTGAGCTATTGCTCTTCGGTGGCCAGCCAGGCCCCAATTCAGTAACAGTCCTTACGACCCTCAATGATTCGGCAGGTCTACTCTCAACATCCAACCTATCGAGGCCATCTTTCTTCATGGAATCGCAAAATTGGGCAAATGAACCTATGCGCAGGATGCGTCAATCCGCATCCTTCACGGACGGCAAGGTATGGATCATTGGCGGCGAACGGGCGGATGGTTCTGGAAATGCCTTCAGCGAGCAGTACTCCTTCAGCCCTTCCAGTCCAGAGTTCGTCCAGGTGCCATCTTCGAATAGTGCACCACCCGATATTTATGGCCATGCTTCCTTCGTGCTGCCAGATGGACGCCTCCTGGTCCTTGGGGGCTACTGCGCATCCTGCTCCGAACTTGTTCCCATGAACACGATCTGGTCCCTGAACACCGCGCAGAATCCTCCTGTCTGGGAGAAGCACTTCACCTCGAACGCATCATTGCCGAGTTCTCGTCGTGACTTCGCTTCAGTGGTCCTCTCCAACGGTCAGATTCTTGTCCACGGAGGCGGCGATGCGCAACTCCAGACGACGTATAGCGATGGCTGGATTTTGGACACCGATCAGAACCCCATGGTCTGGAACAGTATTCCAGTGCTTATGCAGCTGGGCGAAAGAAAAGACCACTTTGCAGTCCAAGCGGGCGGTTATGTGTTATTTTGCTTCGGTGAGTTGCACAAACCGCACTGTCATGATGGCGATAGTTCATTGTCATTCATGTCAGGATATGGCTCCTCCGCACCTGCACCTGCAACGTTATTCATATACAACCCTACGACGTCTTTGATGGTCACGTCATACGATGCATCCTCTTCCGCACCCAAACCTGCCATCACTTCATTACCATCGCCATCACAGACAGGTTCAGATCCCAGCCCTGATGGGGGATCAGGAACCAATTATCCTGGGGGCTCCTCGGGCTCTCCATCTTATGCCTCTGGTTCAACGTCTAACCATATCACTGCCATTGCGCTCGGCGTGTCATTTGGAGTTGTTGGGCTCGTCGCAGTTGGACTTGCTACCATGTACTATGTGAAACGAGCACATGGTCGTGGCAAGAGGGCAGCCGGAAGATTCTCCCCTCTTGTAGATGTTCCCGAATTCTTTTCGGATGAAGGTTCGGTAGGCGGCGCTGCCCCAGAGACAGCACACATCAGTAGAGGCGTTGGCACTGGCGCGATCAAGGATATCCTTACGCGCTTTGGCATCGATAAATTTGACCACAGGCCCAATCAACCTCGGAAGGACATGTTTGCGGACGAGGAAGCTAGCTCGTTTGGTCGCTTAGGTGCCGTGCAGAAACAGTCTAGTGATGAGACAGGTGCTTGGTCCATCCGTTCTGTGAGTGCATTGGTACAAGGGGTAAATGGCCGCGAGCCTAGCGGGTTTGGAACAGGCCAAGGGAATTACGAGTGGGAGAAGATTGATCATCTCCGAGAAGGGGTCCAACATAGCTTGATTCGTAAAAGGAGCATTAACAGCGAAAATTCTTCAAATCTAACCCATCAGAGAGACGGAAGCTTCTGGTCATATACGGACCCATTTGAAGACCTTGTCCCGGACGACGAATATGATCATCTCAATTTACGCCTCGACATGCCCGAGAAGGACGTGGATTATGATCACTCGGTCCCAATCAATGATGAAACTTTGGCTACTTCAGTTCCCGAAGAATCTCTGTGGCCTTCTTCTGTGCGCTCACGTACTCTGACACCTGTCAGAGAAGTCTCTCGACCATCCCTCTCGGACACTTCCAATTCGCTTCCGTCATTACAGGAGCTGCACGGCCAAATAACCTTTGGATGTGCGGAGAAGGCCGCGCTCTTCCCACCAACCGGCGGTTCTCCAACATGTTACAGCCCCACAGCCTCGCGGCACTCCGACCCACACCCTGCTACGCCTTCTCCCCTACATTCGCCTGTCTCAGGTCCCACTTTGGCTCATTTACCATCAATATCTCGTCCAGACAGCTGGTGGTCCCGTTTGACGAAATCCCCGCTCCTTGATCGTCGTATGTCGATCACATCATCTAAGCCGCTCGACTTTAGAGACCCGACCCCAGCTCCTCCAATCGGTAAGTTGGAAGAAACGAAGCCAACGTCTTCTGCCTCCAAGTCTTCCAATGGCATATTTTCCGACAAACCTGCCGGACATGGTAAATCGTTGTCATCCGCTCATAGCGGACGTACGGCGAACACCGACTCCGCGGAGCATCTTGGGGGTAGCTATGACGTTGTTCAGCGCCTCTCATCTGATGGGTCAAGCTCGCGGCGCATACCGTCGCTGAGTTCTGCGGAAATGACCGAACAAGGAACGTATGCTGTCAATGCCCACGCATATTCCGAGAATTCTCTATCGAGCAACTTAGCTCGCGTCGATCTGCTACCCGCAGCTAGCCCTGCTCTGAACACACACAGAGAGACGCAGGCTGAGCCTCTTATACCGTCAAAACTTGATCCGTCACTCCGAAAGAGGGACATCACGGTGGCCAGTAGAGTCCTTGAATACGAACGCAAATTGTCCCAAGAATTAGAATCACAGCAAATTTCACCCATCCGAAACACCGGGCGCCGTGAAGAAATACCGTCGCGGACACGACCGACAGTACACTATGGCGTCGCTCCGCGTGCCTCGCTGTTCATCGCCAACCCCGATCTTGGGTAATTCCCGTGATGCATTACGATTTGAATTTACCCGAGTCCTTAATTTTCCCACAATTGCAGGCGAACGTAGGCGCCATCTTGCGCGTATGTGTGTTGTACAGGACGACAGATCGTGTGTATTCGTTTCGGTGGGCACTTGTTCCTTTGATACCCTTCATGAATAACGCACTTTATGAACTTTAACGTCCGAGTGTGTACTTGTTACAGTATTACAATCGCCGGATTCGAAAACATTGAAAGCGGTTTGTTGTTTCAGTTTTGGGAGAAACTCTCGACCCGGGACAAGAACGCCGGGCAAATAGCAAAAGGCGCTCTATGATATTCATTTCCACCCGACGGGGTAAAAAAAACATGCAAGTTCCCTGAATGGAAAGTAATTGAGACGAGTCTGTGTGATTTTGTTGGTACGTAAGACAGCAAACGACGAAAGGAGCTGCGGTAGCATCGCTGGTGACCCGACACGTCTACTCGCGGATGCGTTCGGAACTCTTGTATCCATCACGTAGTGCGCCGTACCTGGCAACTGGAAGTGGGATCACGGCGTTCCATATGGACTGAATGAGAAAGGATATAGGTGCGGGAGAGCGAACTTTAAAATTTTCAAGCCATCCGAGCCGCTCGAAAGACGAGTTGCCGGGACCGCTTTATGTGGCCTATCCGGGGGATGTGATGGAATCATTCGTTGGCAGGTTTCTACCGCGAAGCATGCTGCGGAAGAGAGCGGTGTTACGAAGGTAAGGACGATGGCGAGACGGAGATGAGCCCGTGGGTTCATGAATGCAAGCAAAATAAAATAAAAATAAAATAATCAAAATATATCAGGTTCCATTGCCAGGTTGGGTTGTTTGCGATTCCTTCCGGTCTAGAGCCTGGGTAGAATGGGCCACAAGCATCCTGACGATAACCTCCTAGCCACTCGCCAGCGAGAGGATATGGGTCATCGCACCGGCGGAGATTTTCCTGATTCCATGACGAGATTGGTTACGAGTGGAGGACGTAAAGCAGACTTACATATGGTATGGTGAGTCGTCGCGCAGACGGTTTGACGGCACGACACCATGCTTGGCAGGCGCAAGGTGGGAACGACTCGCGCTGGCTGGACGAAGAGGGGGGGGGAACATGGCACATGCGTGTACCCGAATGGAACTTTATCGGCAGAACCTGTCAACACGAACCATGCTACCGGTCGATATATGATCATATTGACCGTCGTTTGCCATCCTGTGTGTGGGGCCGTATAACGCCCAAACGAGCTTGTTTATTTTCGGACTGCGCTTCTGGACCGCTTGGCGTGCTGTGCTCGTGGCTGGGCGTGAAAAAAGAGATAGTGCGATACAGCATTGCTCATTAGACCCATATGTGGACGGTTGTCGAAAGGTGCGAGGCCACCAAGGAAAAAGGGGCGCTTAAGCTCCGAGAGCAGAGATAGGACCTGAAACTTACAAATCCAGGGTGCTAACACGCCTCGCCGTTCGTTCGAGGCCACGAGGACGGCTGCCACTCGCAGCAAAGGAGCGGATGCAGATGAGTCACACCCAAGTTTCAGGGCCGGTGGTCGCGATACGACAAGAGGAACCTTCGTGCCCAGTCACATGTCGATGATAAGAGAGTTAATAATTAAACGGGTGTGTGGGATTCGGGCGGCCAAAAGTATGAAGTCAGGCGCTCTACACGGTATTAATGCTAGGCCAACGAGGCGTGATCGGCACACGATAACAATACGGGTGGACATACTAAAGCACGTCATTGGAGCGTCTGTTGCATGGGTTGGAGTTGGTCGAATGGTGATTTAAAAGAGCGAATCATTGTTAATAAGTACCCAAAGCATTTCACAGTTGAACCTGGCACTTGGTTGAGAGCTTCCATTTTCCGGATCAATGCGTGGGTGTTTGCGGCGGTTCATTCGATCCCGGTCTGAATCGTTTCCTCATTATTTGGCAGAATGCTGTGGGTGACCAATTTTGCCGGCGTGGAAGCGCGCACGGCGTTCGAGAGCCATGCTGAGCCGTGCCATGATATGAATAGAGCTGGTACAGACGCCGACCTGGCCATATCTGATTCTGGAGACTTGGACAGACAGGTCTGCATTGTGTGCGCTTCGTATCACCAACACGTCCTTCCTAACAACTAGTTTGGATATATGTTTACGGGATCTCGCCTACTCTTTGAGCTCCTTGAGGAGTGCGTCGAGCTCCGCAGACTTGGGTGTAATCTTATCAAGGTCCTATTATCCGTGTCGTCAGGTCACCTGATGACATAGAGAGAGATGGAAACGTTACCTTGATAAGCAACTCGACGTATTTCTTCTGAGCGTCCTCCTTGCTGGTTCCTTTGACTTCGTTCCAGGCATCCCTGTGGTTGATGTATAAAATTCAGCATGACTACAGGGTCACAGAGGGCGCTTTGACCATTTAGCCTTTCCGACAAAGTCCAGTATGCCCGCCGGGCGCGAAATGTTCACATCGCCATCGGTTCCTGAACGCATGAGTCAACGTAAACCAGGGTCAGCACCGCCGTTCCAGAGTGCAAACCTTGCTTGTAGTATGCGTAGTACTGCGCCGATTATTTTAGCCAATCGCACGATCAGAGAGAGAACACGACCCCACCTTGAGCTTCGTGTCCTGGCTGGGCTGGTAAGGGCCATCCTGGGGGAGGCCCTGGACGTACTTGGTCGCCTTGTCGAACTTTTCCTTCACGGACAACGTCATGGTTGGTGTTCAAAAGTGCTCAGGTCTCAAGGGCCTGAAGTACTTCAATTGGGGCAAGTTATCTGATCACAAAGACGGATTAGGAATATGTTATTATCTTAAATCACAAGCGGTTTCAGGTCAAACAAGAGCGACGTAATTGTGAACAGGGAATCTTAGACACGATATTAATACCGTACATAAGTAAGATCGGTCGGTCAACAAGGTTCTAAGATGAGCTACCCACAAGGACGAACTTGACTTCAATTGAGTTGACTTGGTTCAAGTTCGTTGTCGTGTGCGTGACAGTCACACCTGTGACATACCGCGTCAGTTGCGCGGCCCATAGAGTGAAGCTGGCGACACGACAGCACTTGGCAGTAACCAAACGCAACCGACAGTCCTTCAGGGTTTGGGATGATGTCGCCCTCGGCAGCAGCACCGCCTTCTCCACAAGAGATACAGAGAAAACTTTCTGTGCACTCTGCAGCCAAGTCCAAGAGGGTACGTTCCTTGCGGTCTCCGTCCTTTGATACACTGATCCTGGGTATCGCAGAACCCACCGGTGACGCAGGCCCATGTTTCCGGAACAGAGTCTGATTCTGACTCCGTCTTGTCACCTGATCTGGCGTCTCCCACACATTCGCAGTCCATGGCGCTTCTGTCTGGCAGCAACTCACAGCCACCCCTCTCCTCGATCGCGGAGCGCGCGTCAGGCAGCGGCGAGGAGTCCGAAGAAGATGAAGAAGAGGAAGGACCATGGAGAACGGCGGACAAGTCCCAGTACATTCAGGACTCGGTGGACGAGGGTGTGATCAAGTCTGGCTATCTTTGGAAGAAGGGCGAGAGGCGCAAGGTGAGGGTGTCTCTAGTGAATGCTCGCTTATTGCTTGATGTGGACATTGTTGGGTAGACGTGGAAGAAGAGATGGTTTGTATTACGACCTGCTCATCTGGCATACTACAAGACGTCTGCGGAGTACAAACTTCTCCGCCTACTCAATCTGGCCGATGTGCACTCGTGCACGCAAGTCGTGCTCAAGAAGCATTCATACACGTTCGGTGTCGTGACTTCTGTGAGGACGTTTTACCTACAGGCGGAGAGCCTGGAAGACGTCCAGGGATGGGTGACGGCCATTCAGGATGCGCGGGAGACGTTGATGATGACAGTGACACAGACGTCGCTAAGTACCCCCGTGGCGATACCCGAGGGAGAAGCGGTGCTGGATCGCGACATGATGGTTACACCCCCACCGACGCACCCCCCGCACGGACAGAACATCACGTCGTCGGATTCGGAGGACTTGTCACCGAGTGCTCAACGGACATACTCGACGTCGTCGCAGAGCCGAGCTGTGAGCGGTTCATCACCGAGTCGGCCAGGAGGGACAGGGAGGGAAGGAGTGATGAAGATAGTTGTATCCGGCTACTTGATGAAATGTGGATCGAAGCGACATAATTGGCGCAAACGATGGTTTGTGTTGTACGGAGAAAAGTTGGTCTATTCGGGAAGTCACATGGTAGGTCCGATCGGAGAGAAGCCGTGATTCGGATGGCTGATGGGTGCGTAAAATGCACTGGATGTTGGCAGGACACGAAGCCACACGGGGAGTTTTCTGTGACGGATATTCTGGACGCGTTGGAGTTCGATGTGCGACCGCACAAGCACGGAGGTATACCGCCCCCGGTGACGAGTACCCAAGGGACAGGGGGCATGCCGGATAAACGAAAGACGGAAGGGGGGCCGTGCACGTTCAAGATTGTGACGACGAAGCGGACGTTGCTGTTGTGTGCGCCGAGCGAGGAAGAGGAGATCAAGTGGCTGAGTGCGGTCCGGGCACTGATTGCGCGACGAACAGACGCTGGGGTTGTGCCTGGGGATCCGAGCGGGAATCAGGGCTCGGGCACGGGTTCGGGTTCGGGTTCGAGGGCGGGGGGTGGGGTGGAGGTGGCGAGCGGTGGTGGGCTGAGACACAAGGTCAGGAACCTGAGCGTGAGCGGTGTGCCGACGGCGGAAGGGTAATGACGGCATATGGCTCCCACGTCCGCAGCGTCGTGTCAACTCCTCTTGATCGATATATCGTTAATGAGATTGTATGGATTGTACATATTAAAAATAAATAAAAAACCACTGGTCGAGTGAGCAAACGGACAATGTCACTCGCGCCACTGCGACAGGCGCGGACGTTGGCGGAACCATTAAAAGACATCGGCATTCAATCAAGTTACCAATTTTACAGATCTACGATCTCTCCAAAAAGGCGCGCATGACCCCGGACCCCGTGACTGCATGATGTCCTGTACCAATCTCGCCTTCTTTACTTATACCTTGGCCCTATGCCTACAACGCGTCCCTCACCCTCACCCTCACCTCCCCCCCTTCGTCCCATACTGCCATCACCCTCATGCCCTCCGCTCCAAAGTCCCCGCAATCGAGGAGACCCGGAGCGCCCAAATCAAAAGGCGCTGTCCGCGCCAAGTCCGGCTGTTACACCTGCAGAATTCGTCGCAAGGTCTCTCTCCCACATCTCCCCCTTCGATTTCCCTAACTCCCGTTTCAGAAGTGCGACGAGGAGGTAATTGACGGCAGCTGTGCCACCTGTGTCCGTCTCCGTCTCCAGTGTCTTGGCTTCGGTGCCAAGCGTCCCGAATGGCTGCGCGTACGCACACTCCCCTCTCTTCGCGGTCCCCGTGCTCACGTCCTCCAGGAGAACCGCAATGTCGTCGACCTCCGCGATAAAATAAAGACCTTTCTCGCCTCCCAGGGCATGATAAAGGGCCACTCCGGCTCGGCACCACGCACTGCCGAACAAGAGCCGCAAGTGCTCACCCTCTCGGCCGACTATACCTCCCCCAGTCCACAGACACCCACCCTCTCTATATCCTCCACGAGCGACGAGCGACCCTCCACATACCCCCTTCGCACAGACCGTTACAACGATGGTGAGCCACCCGCACTCCCACCCCTTCCTCCCTCTCTCACCCCTTATCAGGTCTCCCTGTCATGCACGAGCTGAGCCCCGATTCTCCCCTTGAGCGAAGTGAATACCTCCTTCCTCCTGCCCCGTATGCATCGACTCCTCCTGTTAACAATAGCTTAGATCCATGTAAGACCTCGTATCGTTACTAAGTATTTATATGTATAATAGTGCTCAATGCCCTCCTTGCAGGGCCGAACCATTCTTTCGCTCTTCAACGCCCCCATACCAGTCACTTTTCAAGATGGTACACTGCTCCCATTTTTGAGGATGAAGATCTCGAGTCCGTCGTCTCCTCCAACTACATGATTATGCCTGCTCCTGTCGATCATTTCCATTGGCCCCTCTTGAACGATCGCCAGAATGCCTCTCTCGAGTACTATATGAAACACGTTCTTCGTTGGCAATATCTTCATGCGAGCGAATCCCTCGACTTAATCATCTGGAGGTTGATACATACAAGCGATAATGCTCGTCAAGCTGCCTGCCTCCTCTCCGACCTCCATCGCAAGAGCACTCAGAAAGATGGGCCCGCCAATCTTGACGCTGCAGACGTAGAGGTCCTCCGCCGCATGCAGATGGTCCCCTTGAAGACCCCCTTGACAGAGGGGGACGCCCTCGCAGGCTTGTCCATCGTTTCCTACTTTCTCTTCAGTGGAGGCAAAGGTCAATGGCAAACCTTTCTCGACGCTGCCTGCATGTATTCTCTCTCCATCCTCAACGACGTTCGCTCCGGCGGTCCGCGCAAAGCCCTCCTCAACTGTACGGAGAGCGTCCGTTTCATTATCAAAACGTCCATGTGGTTTGATGTCCTTGCTTCGGCCACCCTCCTCAGGGAACCACATTTTTTGCCCGTCATTCGAGATCTTTTTGCCCCACAGTTTGCTTTCTTTGACGGTGAGCCCGTAGTCCAGATAGAAGAGTACTCCATGATGTCCATCATGGGCTGTGAAAATCACATTGTCCATGCCCTTGCCGAGATCGCCAGTCTGGCTCACTGGAAGGACTTGCGCACCACCGCGGGCAATCTCAGCGTCAAGGAGCTTGTCCGGCGCGGCCAGAAGATTGAAGAAATTCTGAAAAAACCCAGTTCGTCCCCAGGCAAGCCCGACACCAATACAGAGCCTGCAGAACGTGCTCAGCAGCGCCGCCTTACTTCAGAAGTTTTTCGTGCGTCGGCGCATGTCTACCTCCACTCTGTCGTCTCTGGCAACTACCCGCGCTGTCCAGACATAATCGAGGCCGTGAACGACACCGTCAAGTGCCTGACGGCCGCCGAAGATGGTCCCACCGGCCGCGCGGTGGTTCGTAGCGTCGTCTTTAGCATCTGCATTTGTGGCTGCCTCACCGAGGAACCACAACACCAACACTATTTTCTTAAACGACTCCAAGAGCAGCAAGGTCTTTCCCTCGGTAATTCTCAGCAAGTGTCTGATCTCATCCAGGAAGTCTGGAATCGCCGGAGCCGGGGAGCTGTCGACTGGCGCCAGGTCATGCGAGAGGCACAGATGCTCCTTGTGTAGAGTTCTGCGCAGAATTTTCTCGGACTCATTCTCCTTTGGTTCCTCATGTTATCGCATTCTGCATGATATGATCATGTCTTCCCATCTCGTAGGATTTTACCTCATTTGTATATTTCGCATCGCGAGCGTTTTCCTCTCTCAACTGCTGGTCAGGATGCTTGCTTGGCTCACCTTGGAAATACCCCCCCCCACTGCAAGCTGTACTCTGCGCATTTTCTCACAAATCACTATTTACCCTGATTCATGATTGGTCATTTTGGAACAATGATATCAGATTGGATACAGCATGGCCTGCAAACTGTTCGGACCATAAGCGCCACAGCCACGCGTGGGAAGAGAAAATTTGCCTTCTAAAGAATGGACCTGTACAAAAAAGCTGTGGATGGCAATCGTATCATGATCAGATTGGCGGCAGTCATGATAGTTGTTCGAAGCTACATATTGTACGATCATTGACCCTTGCCACTTACGTGAAAAGAGCCAGTTGCCTGGCGATGCACATCAACATACGACATCTGATTCAGGTCAGGGTCAAGGTTCCTTTCCAAGGGCTCTCTGAACGGAAAGTGATATGTTTGCCCCGCGGGCATACGGGTGGAGAGGTTGCGTTTGTGGCGGCTGTCCTATGACCCAAGCAAGACAACGTACGCTAACCCATTGCGGGAGGGACCCTTGGCTGTATCCGGTGACGTAAGTGACGACGGAGGGAGAGGGGCCTTACTGGCAGGCCGGCAACTGACGGCCAGCCTGGGCTGCGCTGCGGGCAGCATGGCGCTTCGTTGACATGCTACTTGCCCACGGCCCACCTGACTACCTACGTTATGGCGTACGGCCTGGTACCGAACTAGGGCGTTTGGGTTTGTCCTTCCAAAAGCGTTACTGGCGCAAAGAAGAAAGCCCAGATGTGCCATCGATTGAGCAGAAGCGAACAACGATTTCCCGTGATGCGATTTGTTGTGCCTTGTTCATGAGTGCCCTGAACTCTGGCCAACCTGGCCGCACCTTGTGGAAGCAGCTCCCTTTGGGGAGGAGACAAATGGGACGCAATTGCCAATGGCGGATAGCATCAATACATGCAGATTTGATCCCCGTCAGACAGGAGATATGGCTCGAGGAACCGGGACCTGCCAGATGTCAGCTCAATAATCCACAAGCGTCCGAAGTGATCTCGGCATTCAACAAACTCCACTTTATGTCTCTCTCTCTCTCTGAAATCTCAGTATAATAGTGTGTAAGTGTGTGTGTACGTGTTTTTATTTTAATTTATTATTTTCTCATGTTATGTTACCAAACTCGTTCAAACCCCCCGCCGTCCCACCGACCCGTTCCCAGGTATAAGACGGAGGACCCGCTCCACCGAAACCTGCGACGCTATCGCAGGTCTGCTCAAGGAGCGTCTTTGCTGCCGTGAAGGGTACTCACTGGCCATCTGCGAGGTGGTCGGGCCACTCAGTTCGTTATTATATGGCCATGAGCTAAGAGGCGAACGGTATTAAAGTGAACAGGGCAGAGCGTCAACGCGACACCCTATATCAACACCTCACGTTTGATCGTTATCTGCGGCCACGCAAAACGTTGCACTCCGTACCATCCGGGAGGGGTGGATATGACGCATACATGGCGCTTCTCGGTCCCAAGAAGGTGCGGCTATAAACAAGCCCGGGACCCGAACATGCTTGGATACAGACACCAAGGTTTTCACCCAGACTGGGAAAACATCCTATATGGCTGGTTGCTATTCGGCACAGGCAAGCAGGGAGCCGAGTCCCGGTCGCGGCTGGTACCTCAGCCATCAAACTCGGAGGCTTATCTAATTAGGCTTGAGAATGAATTGGGACCGTTCACCCTGCAAGGTTCGGATACGTTAAAGGTCAGGATGAATCTTTAGTCCACAAACATTCCCTGGAGAGACAGTTCTGACACAGTCGCATCCCAGTCGTTACATGTATAGGCGTGAGTACCATACACGGCGGAGCGATCACCCCGTCGTCGCCATTGGATCTGCACCGACCCGGGAATTCAACTCGCCATAGCCTTCTCGTGCGGAGTTAGTACCCGAGGACTCGTATCCAATTACTTCACGGCCTACCAATTTGGTTTCATGCACAGACTTCGACCCCTTAGAACCGTTCCTCACCTTCTTTATCCTCCCCGTGAGTCAATGCCATCACGCCGCATTCTCCTTTGCGAATCTGCCCAATCTATATCCCCGACTGCCTCACACTCTCCGCTTCATCGGCGATTTTCCTTCGTCATATCCCGATTCCCCCATCATCGCCTTCCGACGTCAATCTGCCCGTCACACCCACTTTTTAATAACACCCCTCTTCTTGAGTCCCCTGACGCAACGACTTACTCTCTGCGGCAGCACCATGTCCCAGAACAACTCCAATTCTTCCAATGGGAGTCACTCTCCCACACCAGAGATCCCATCCAGCAATACCACCCCGGATCTTACAGCCTCACTTAGACCGTCAGATGTTGCGGACTCACATAATATGGGCTCGCGTGCAATTCCTAACAAAATGTCGCTAGACCTTCCCCGACCAACCTCAGCAGGGCGAGGCGGATGCTGGTTTGTGTCTTTCTTGACATCCCTGCCACGCCACCTGACAAGTCTTGCCAACAGGACGTGCCGACTCCGCAGAAAAGTGAGTTAATTATCGCTTGCTGTATCCTTCCTCTGACTGGTCCTGGAAGAAATGTGACGAACAACGCGAGGGCGACTCTTGTCATACGTGCAGGCGACTGCAAATCGATTGTCTTGGCTGGGGGCCAAGACGTCCAGATTGGATGCGCGTGCGTGTCTCTTTCCTTGTCACCTCACGTTGTTGATTCGTCTTCAGGATAAACGCGCTGTGGAAGCTTATAAAGCAGAGATTAAGGCGAAGTTGACCCGAGCTGGCCTCATCCGCGGTCAACCACGCTCGTCCATAATGCAAGCCACCACTACCTCCTCATCGTCGACAGTTTTCGCCACAGACAAATATCAGGGTGCAAGTGGCTCGACAATACCTCCGTTCATCAACGACCCTGGGGCACCCAATCTGACAATAATCGACACCACCCCGCAGGGCCCAGGCGACAGCCCGAGCATGATGTCGATGTTCGGTAAGTATCATCCATCCAGCTCTGTTGAATGACTCAGACAGGTGTGCAGGATTACCAATCAGCTCACCTTTCAACATGACTTTGCCGCTGATTGACCCATCATTACCGCAGCTCATCAGTCAATCGCCATACACACCTTCGACCTCACTTTCTTCCTCCCATCCGTCACCTCAGGATCTTGGGCTTTTTGATCACCCTTTGGAGAGTGTTTCCCCACAGACACTCGGATTTAACCATGAGACCACCGCCCTGTCTGCGCATCCACTTCAAAGTGAACATGTGTTCTACTATTTTGAACAAGTCAAGAAATCGATTTTCGCCTTTGCGAGCAATTCTGCTGCAAACGCGATATACTCAGTAAGCCTCTCCGAACCAAACAGACTTACCGAAGCTCATCAATCAATCAAAGGCCGTATCACAAAACCCGCAAGGCGCCTTGACGAATGCCATATGTGCTCTAGCGAGTCTCCACAACATGCGGGTTCGGGCCGCTAGCGGGCTGGAACCAGTTAACAATACTCTGGAGAACTCGCCAGCCATAATGTTTTATGATAATGCCCATGCACAGCTGTATAAGTTTCGAGAAGGCATTTTAACGGAAGATGACGCGATTGCTGCGCTGCATCTCCTTGGCTTCTCGTTATTTTCTGGAGGGGTGACCGACTGGCAGCCGATGCTTGATATCGCCAACGACTGGATGATACAAACTGGAATCCCAGCACACGAAAACCCCAAATTAGCTATGATGAGTATGAGCCAAGCTGGACGCGTAGCATTGAAAGCCACCATGGTGAGAGCGCAGTTTTTACGAACAACTTGATGTTAATTCGTTGTTGATAGTGGTTGGATGTCATGGCATCAATTACGCTTCATACCGTACCCAGACATCTTGCTTTTTATCGACGATTGTACCGGGGAGGAGGAGGTTTCTGGGCGGCTACATCGGGAATGACCGCCAAAGAAGACTTGGATCTTCGGGTAGACAACCTCACCGGATGTCCGGATGAAGTGTTGCTCGGTATTGCTGAAATATCCACCCTCTCATGTTGGAAAACACAAGAGATGCGGAAAGGCTGCCTGAGCATGAAAGAGCTTATACGACGTGGAAACATTGTAGAGAGCCATCTGCGCTCATTCGAGCCAATGTACTCCCGGGAGCCGGATCCAACTCCATTGCACCCAGACCTTCCCGTAGACGAGGACTTGGAAAGGATTTCGGGAATTCCGACCGTCCCTGACACTCGACAACTGGTGGCAAAGATATACCGGGAGGCAGCGCTCTTGTACTTGCACACGATATTAAGCGACCCGAATCCAGGTAGGGATCGTATCTGCACAAAAAATGGGATGCTGACTGAAGAATTCCAGGTGTACCGGAAATAGCCCAGTCCATCGATGCGATCGCCCAGCTTATAAGCCAGCTGCCTATGTCAACGCTGGATCGAACGTTGGTGTTCCCAACATGCCTGGCGGGGTGCCTAACGGATGACCCCATGAAACGGGAGTTGTTTAAAGCGAGATTGGTTGGACAGCAGAACCAATTTGGAAATGTCCATCAAGCGCTGATGGTCATGCAGACGGCCTGGCAGCGGCGAGATACGAGAGGAGGTGCAGTTGAATGGCGGGACCTTTTGCACGTCCAAGGGAGAAATTTACTTTTGCTGGTCTGAGGGCTGGATAGATTGGCCCATTTACGCGTCTGTCGTTTTCATCGTATTCACTCACCCCAAATATATATGACGGTCCGAATCTTCAAAATAGTAGCGGTTTATTGATAGTAGTAAGCATTGACGATAGCAATAGTATTGGTTGACAAAAAGAACTCACAGTGATTCAGATGACCTGAAGAGACTGGTGTGGTATGTTGCCGCTTGAATGTTTCCTTTGGCTATATACCGAGCGCACGGGAATTGCGCCTCATGCGCAGCCAATCAAAAACGAAGGCAACACGCATCAATCAGCGCCCATCAACAGGCGATGCATTATGTAATTTTATATGACTAAATTAATCCACAAAATAAATCATCACATGACCGACGCGTCGGAACCTGAACCGCGTTGCAGCGTCGTGTCTCTTCTTCAGTTTGGACTACCATCATGTTCAAAAGCATATTGCCCTCCAAAAGATTACCCTCGACAGAGTTTACCATGGTCACTAATCTAGGTGACATTTCCAATGGAAAGGAAAACGTTCCAGATCCTCTTTCTGCAGCGCCTCCAAAACCATCCAAGCCAAAGGACAAGCCGAAACACGAAAAGTCCAAGTCAATGAAGGCTTTGCACGATTTTTCTGCAGAACCCGTGGTCACTGATCAGGCGTTCGACAGACTCTTGGTCAGCGATCGTCTACTTAAAAACGTTCGGGCCCTAACGGAGATGAACAGGACGATCTCCAGATTCCATCCACTCTCCGCCCAAAGCTTGCCAACATGGATGCGACCGTGAAAGCTGCCATGCTCAAGTCGTCCCACGTCTTGACCGTTAACTCGTCCGCCGCTACAGGGACCCTGGCTACCCCTCGTACAGTGCGCAAAGCACGCAGCATCGAGTCCATCACTTCATCCCATGTTCCCATCTCGGCAATGTCATCCGACAGTCAGCCAAGACGAAGCGGACTTTGGGGGTCTGCCCTTGCCGGCAAGAGCACTACCGACCTTCCCGCCTTGGATAGTTTCGACCGATCCCATGGAAGGGGGACATCATTTGATGCTGCACAAACTCTTCCCCGTGCACAAGCTTCAGTGATTCCTGTCGAACTTGCGTCTAGCAGGTCTAAAGACAAGGCACTCGGAAAGGGCATGACCCCCGTGAAGTTCTGCAGTATTTTAACCTCCTCTTCCAGCACCACACTTGATGTGGATGTTGTCAAAAAGCTAAAACTCATGCTGAGAAATGAGGCGGCAAGGTAGTGCTCTGTGTTGGTTGCCGGTAGATCTTTCTTAAAATTTGCCCCAGTTGGACAGAAGACTTCCTCCGCTCTGGAGGTTATAGTGCGTTGCTGACGAGGCTCAATGAAATTCTTGAAGTGGAATGGCGGTTAGTTACTCCCACATTTTTTTCGACCGCACGTTTGACCCGTATTTTAGTGAAGAACAGCATGACGATCAAATGCTCCACGAACTGCTACGATGTTTCAAGGCTCTCTCAACATCCTCAATTGGATGCTTTGCCCTTCGAAGTTCCTGTCCAACACCATTTGTTCAGTTGATCTCACTGCTCTATTCTGACAAGAAGCCCGGAGACGTAGCGACCCGTCAGCTGATCGTCGAGCTCCTTCTCATCTTATTCGAAATTTATCCAGCATCGTCTCTCCCATCAAGCGGCGGGCGCACTCACCGTGAAGCATGGGAGTCATCAGGATCTTCTGGTAATATCATTACATTACCGGCTCCCCACAAGAACTTTTTCTCACTTATCCGTGCCATCTTGTTGACTCCGGCTCCTCCACCCACTGAATCACCCGCGGCCCCGGTATCCCCTCACGCGTTCATCGAGTCATTGCATCGTGCAAGAATATACAAGTCGTATCTGCAGGAGCTCTCTGATGTTTGTCGGGACTATTTCTGGGTGTTCTGCCATCCGAATAATACTATATGGAATCTCCCAGAAGTTGACGAAGGGAAAGTCGAGAAGCCCAAGGCACCTGGTGGTATGACGGGCGGTGTAGAATTTGAAGCGATGGGCTATTTCGTAAGTTGACAGGTTGTACTTGCAGCAACGTTGCTCACCGCTTGGGTAGACAACTCACTTTAGACTGATCAACGCCATCTCGAGATCTGTCCACGGCCTTAATCTCTCCAAGGAACATGAAATGTCTGCTCATCATTTCCATGCGGATCTTTTTGCTTCGGGTCTTGAGCGAATCGTTTTGGTATGTCCATTCCCCCTCCCTTTGAGCTGACGCTTATGTCTGTTGAAGCTCTCCCGCAAAGCATCCACAGCATATTATCCTACCCTTCACCTCGAGTTATCGCGGTACATTCAATGGGCTAACCTAGCCAAGTTTGAACTCCCTTGGACTGTGTCGCGACTTATCGGACCCCCTCCGCTCGCCTTGTGTAAGCTACGGCCTCCAAAGTCGAGCAGAAGCGATGGTCAAAGTCCACACAGTTCTCCAACTAAAAACCGAGGCGTCCCGCCTCCAGGCTTTATCAATTTACCTTCCCCCAACAAGGCGGAACCGATGATGAAGTTTGAGTAGACCCCTTGTGGACTTCATCTACTTTTCGTCTGTCTTTTGGTTGAGGATTCTGGCGTCTGTATTCATATATTTGTATATCTCGACGCCTCTCCTTTGATTGTTGAATTTGCTGATCACTCTGACCGTTCTTGTTTTCGCCCTGTTGTATAAAATGTCATACCGAGTCTGTCAGGCGACATCTAACTCATTGAAAACGAATTACATAAATGGTGTAAAGTTGTGGTATACATCGATACAGGCATAAAGTGGATATGAAAGTATAGGAACATGACAGACTATCCGAGAAAATTGCGTAGTGGAGAAAATCAACGCCTGACACAGAATTGATCCTAGTGACCACCGAGGAGACGAGACGTCTCTTCTCCAATGCCCAGTCTGTTGTTCCGCCCTCGGAATTTCAACTCTAGACCAATCACGCATCGCATGACGCCGCAGAGAGAAAAGATGGCAAAGCCCAGCCCACACCAGTGGATGAACTCGGAACGCTCTTTGTTCTGATGGACGACGACCGCAAACATGTACCAAGAAATGGCGAGACATCCCGGGAGGTCACCTTCCACGGCAGAGTAGGCGTACGCGAAATCGGCCATCTGGAGGAGGAAGCTAGCGCACGAGAATCAGACGTCGATCGCGAGCGAGGGGAGAAAGAGGCAACACATACAACGAGACGAACACGGACGCCTTTGTCCACGGCCCTGCGGGCTCGGTGAGCGCGTCGACGCCAAACGCTTCAAACGCGGACAGAAAGACGAGCCCGACGGTCCAGCCGTGATACAACGAAAAGGGAAGGTGCAAGAACACCTCGTCGCAAAAGTTGCGGAGTGCGGTCACCTTGACTTCTTGGTAGATTTGCTGGCGGGAGGAGGTTGCACGTTAGCGCGCTCGAGACCACGAGTGGCCGGCATGACTCACGGTCACGAGAGAGACAGCGAAGAGGATAAAGACCAATCCTGAGGAAACATTACGAGTAGGAAAGGTGGTGATCGTTCTGATGCATACCATAACGGTATTCTTGAATCGTCCAAGAGTAGATGTACATGGCGTTGAGGAAGTCGAGAAGGGGCAGACGCCAACCGATCCGATCGATAATAATTTCCTTGCCCCGCCCAGAAAACTGGTAGAGGCAGGTGCCCAATATCAACATGTGGATCAGGGGCCTGGAGTTGACTGAGCGTCTGACAACGCTACACCATGTTTTTGGACGACTCACCAGATGAAGAACGACCATGGAGCAGGGGTAAAGTAGGTTTCTTTGCCAGTATAGTAAACGTCCCAAGGAGAGATGACGGAGTACACGTTGCCTCCCATGACAAAGATGGCACCAATAATGTTGGCAACCTGAATCAAAAGACATGGGTCGTGGTCGAATGATCCATATGCCAACCCACCTTTAGCGGCAAGTCGCTGTACCAGCGGTTTCGGTTTGAACCTAAAGAAAATGGTAGTGGCATGAGTGCTACAAGCTCAAGACGGTAGGTGCGGGCTTCGAAAATGTGGGGGAGCTGAACAGTTGGTGGGTTTAAGTAGGTCCATGGAATTGCGATGGGGCCCGCCGCGTGCTCGTCGCATTTCTAGGGCATGGATGTCCGTAAGAATACTAGAGTGTCAACGCACGTGGAAGTGAATCTGCAACGTTGGAAGTTTGCATAAGTACCGGAGGACTCACCCTACACAGTGCTGTGCCTGCATCCTTTCCAGTGCAGAACGCTTCCGCTGTGCGGATCATAGAACCACATAGCTGATGTTGCAGTGATAATAAATGGTTGGAAATCAGAAGTTCTGGATCTGTGGTTACAGAGGTCGTCAGTACCGCCAGTGGTATCCTTAATCGCTTCTGCCGGTGACGTATTCTCGACTGTAAAGGACGGTACAGCAGTGCGTCAAGACGCCTCGCTTTCTCCGCGTGTACACCGCCGTGCTGCTTCCCATCAAGAATAGAAGTTCAAGAGAGAGCCGACTCAAGTCCTGCACTTCAGGTCAACAAAGGCATTCATATATCATGAAAACTGTTACAGTGTTGGGAATAATGATGTCTCCCAGACATGTCGTCCATCAATGCAAACCTCAAGAAAGATACAGATAGCATAGGGTCATAACCTTAATTCGTTTCCAACCGTAACTGTCAAACGTGGATGTGAAGCGCTTTCTTCAAAGTCTGCCACTTGGAATGGTGAGCAGCAAACACAACGCGCCACCTGGAAAGCACGTGAATGATAACGAGACTCGAGCCACCTGCATGATAAATAAACAAACCTGACAATCATATCGCCGCGACCAACCGTTTTACGGCCATCCCGTATTGGCATGCCTGCATCTTTGACGAGAATCTGCCCTTCCGTTGCCTTGTCATAAATCGGATAAGGCAAGGTGAAACTGATTTCCTTTCCATCTATCCCTTGGATGTAGATTTCGCCTCCAAGTTCGGCCAGAGGATCAGCCCAGGGGATGCAAACGTCCAGAAACAGGTCATCCTTGACTCGAGAAAACCGTTCATCTGGAACTTCCTCAACTAGAAAGACGACGTCTTGGAGAGTCCCATCTTTGCGTTGATGACCGGTACGCGGACAGACGATCCTGGTGCCGGGGCGCATCCCCGGAGGGATATTGACGGATATATCCACCTGCTCTGTTCGATGCGATAGTAGCTCCCTCGTCACGAGGAATCGATAGTTCGTTCCGTGATACATCTCGTCGAGCGCCAATGGGAGTGGAAAGATCCATTCCTTGGAAGCACCCCGGGGAGTGTTGATTGCATGGAGCGGTGAGCCAAACGGAATCTCATCTTGGTCGTGAGGTAAAGTGCCTGGTGGCACTCTTCTGCCCCCAGTAGTTCCCTGCGAGATTTTGTGAACAAAATTGCTAGTATTGCGAGTGAGTACACACGCATGTGAAGAACAGCCCGCGACATACTCTGCAAAGCCAGCCCTGGATAACTTTGGCGGATGCCCAGAGGACGGCGGAGTGACGGGCTTGGGTATGCGTGACCTACCGGCACCGGCGCGGGGGGGTTTCTCCGGACGCGAATTGTGCCCTTTCTCAGCGGAAGCAAAGCTCGCCTTCCCAGAGGATTTAGAGTGGATGGAATCACTGAGACCCTCCGAACTGCGACTATACGTCGATGCAGGGCTGGACTCTGGTGCGGCTGAACGGGGGGGATCACACAAGTGATCGTGCGACTTGGGGGACTTTCGGCCACTCTTCATCCGGTCGGAACCAGACAGCATCTTATCTGGACTGGGCTTGGCTGCCCGTGGATGGGAACTGGGTTTCAAGTCGTCGGACGATGAAGCATGAGAAGAAGATGATCTCGCCCTAGATTGAGTGGAGGGTTTGGAAGTGTTCTTGCTATGGCCATCAGATTGTGCGGAGGTTGGATCGGGAAACAGTGGGCTAGACCGCTTGCTTAAGTTGGAGCTCGCCGACGGTGGCCGGCTTGATGCCTGAGTACTACTGGTTGGATGGGTATCGGAACGAGTGGCGTCAGCGCTGCTAGTAGGAGTGCTGGTTGTTGACGATGCTTCCGTGGATGCAGAATGAGTACTATCTTTCCCGTCCATCAGAGCGTGATACGCTTTGTTCACCTGTTGGTGGTTTGTTACAAACGGACCAAGTAGTAAACTGGAACTAAGGGCCGTACTTGAATGAATATTTGTGCTGCATGTTCCTTTCCGACCAAATGACGGTCTGGGTGCCACTGCAGAGCCTTTTTTTCGATGTCAGAAAGTCCGAACGCATCACGGTGTTGATGCACAAGAGAATACACACGAGTTTCTTGTACGCAGCTCTGATCGCATCATCGCTTGCATCGCTGGCAAGGCCCAGCACAGCGTGATAATCTTGCTTCGTCGCGGGCATTGTCGGAACGAATGTTTTGGGTGTGCGAATGGTTTTCGAATCACGGCTCGGGGATGAAGCTTTAGAGGAAGTGAGAGGTGGTGGTCTCGCAGTGGGCTTTGAACGTACAACAGATATATACGAGGAAGAGGGAGCTCCGACGGTCAAGAGCGATCAACTTACACTGCAATAGATGGATTCGCAAGCGATCATAAAGCTTGCACGGCGTTGCTTTGCGGGCGGCCTCATGTACAGCACGTTGTGCCACTTGACGGCGCTAGAGCGAGTAATCGTTCATTTAGAGTGGCGCAAGGACTTGAACACTGGTGTGCGTGAACGTTTGAACACCAACCTTGGAAGTACGTCCATCAAGCCTGAGGCAGGCGTTGATGCAACATGATCACGCTACAACCTTGAACACTAGGTTAACCGACACATCCAGTTAGAACCGAACGACTTTACCAGGGGTTTATACATTTTCATATCTAGATATCAGTGATATCTATGAGCTCATAGTACGTTGCTCTCCTTTTCACCACAAGAGAATGGTCCAATTCGTGCCACGGCCACGTTCTGTTCTTCTCTCCATCAAGATAAGAGGCCACCAACATTTTGATAACGGAGCTTGAGTTCATCCAGTGACTCATGCTCTACTACCGAATCGTGCCCATCAGTCATTCTTACACTCACATTAATCAAGTCTGGAGTGCGGGTATAGAGAGGTTGTGGCGGTTTCGCCCTCCTATACCTGTTCTAGATGTATATAGATATCATTATCCAGGTACCTTGACGTGGGTGGTTGTTCACGGAAGAGACGTTCTCGGATCATAGTACAGGGAAACGTGCAAGTAATAAAGGTACAGTGCTACTGGGTCCGGGTAACCAAGATGATCAAGAGAGTATTCGCCGAATGCCCTCTTTTTGAGCGGGCGTCAGGCGGTCTGGGAACTGAACGTTCCAGCGGACAAGTAAGTCTCCCTTTTTCTTCACAGATGCCTGTTTGCGAATGGGCATGCCCTCGCCGACGATTCTCGTCTCCTGGTTTGGTTTTACTATTCCTATAGGCAACGGAACCTGTAGTTTGCGACCATCCAGCAATTCGACGACCTTCTTAGTATCGCTGCCAGCCAGTGCATCGACGAGGGGTATGTTTACGTTACATATGAGATCGTCACTATCTCTGGAAAAGACTGGATGGGGTTTCTCTTCAACGATGAAGGCAAGGTCTTGTGCTTCGCCGTTTGGCTGTTCGTTGCCCGCGCGCGGGAAGCGGATCTTGGTGCCAGCCTTCCAACCAGGTTGGACTTGAATCTCGAGGACCTTTTCCTCCGTCGAGCCGTCTACGAGTTTTCTGTTGACCTTGAGATGTTTGGTAGAGCCAGAATAGAGGTCTTCTAGAGAAAGTTTGAAGGGACGGGTGATTTCTGAAGGTTGTTGTGCTGATGAAGATGTCGTACGTTGTTGGCTGGAAGTACGATGAGGCATGCCGCCAGGCATGGATCCAAAAAAGGAGCCGCTGGGTGCATCGTCGAACATGGAGGACATAGGGGGCCTCCTGCCCGTGCCTCCCGTTCCCATTCCCATCCCCATTCCGGGACCCATGCCACCCATGCCACCAAATCCGGGGAAGGAGCTGAAAAATTCTCTAAAGAACAAGTTAGCTGTGGAATAAATAAACGGGGAGGACGTACTCAAATATGCGCTGAGGATCGGATGGGGCGAATCCACCTTCAGGGCCACTGCTAGTGAAGGTGAAGGTGGTGCCGCCACTGGGAAAGCCACCAGCACCGGCACCGGCACTGGGGGGTACGCCTCCGCCCTTGAGGCCCTCTTCTCCGACTTGATCGTAGATGGTACGCTTGCTCTTGTCGCTGAGAACTTCGAAAGCCTCTGAGATCTACGGATAGTGAATGGTGAGATATGTGCTGGGCAAGTGTAACGCACCTCTTTGAATTTCTTCGAGGCCTCTTCCGAGCTCTGATTTCTGTCTGGATGCCATTTCAAGGCCTACGAAGGGTTAGAATACGGACTGGAAGGTTAGAAGAGATGTGCACCATTTTCTTATACGCGCGCTTGATCTCATCGTCCGTCGCTGAGCGGGGTACGTCGAGTACCTTGTAGTAGTCAGTGCCCATCTCTACCAGGGTTAGACTGCAAGTGAAGGATGGGGTTATATATAAAAAGTGTACAAGTGGAATAACCCGGAACATACCACATTACTAGAATGACGTCAGATCATCACGTGATATCTAGGGTTTTTTTTTTCTTTCCTATCTTTTCTTCGCTACGTTGCAATGACTTCTTTTTCTACTTCTTGGTCTTCCTTCTTTCCGTTTTCTTCCTCCGCGCTCGCGTCTCTTCCGGACGACAACGCGCGACCGTCTCGCTACACGCGGGAGGATGGCATTCCTCATCCACCCAACCCGACAAACTACAACACCATCCAGTCCGACGCCCCTCACATCCGTGTCCCTCGCAAGGTCGCAACCGCCATCAAAGTAGAGGGAAAGGTCTGGTTTGCAAACGAGCGAAGTACGTTCTACCATTGTCTCGCATCTTTCCGTTCACTCCCGACATAGCGTGGCTTTCTTGGCTCAACGCTGCCATCCTCATCGGGACTTTCGCCGTCGCCCTCTTTAACGCTTCCCACGATTCTATTGCCCGGAATTTCGCCTACGTATATGCCGCCATCAGCATCGGCGTCTTGGTACATCTTTCTACTCACAGCGATAGCACATCTTCACAATCATCAGGTGTACGGTTTTTGTCTCTACCAGTCCCGTATCACCATGATTCGTAAACGTGATCCTGGCCACTACGGTCGGTCCTTCTTTATCCATGTCCTCTTTGTTCTGGACGCTTTACAGATGCCATCGCCGGTCCGCTTATAGTTAGCACCATTCTCTTCGTGGCAGTTTTGGCCAACTTTATCATTCGCGGTATGTGCTTTTCTTCCAATGTGTCTCGAGTCTCGTCATTCACCCAACTATCATCCAGTCCGTGAGCTGTCAGTACATCCTTTCCCTCACGAATGAGTCACCTCACATTTTGGCAGGCGTCAGCACAACGTGCCAATTCCGGGCTTAACCTTCTTGCACCAAATCATGCCAAGTTTCATACCATCGGCATAACTGTCAAATGCAAGTGCAACTGATTATGAGTTTGATGTTTGCACATGTGGAATGTAACCATCATCCTGGATCTCTGCTTCGAGAAGTTGAATGTAAAGCCGACTGAGTTTTCTTCCAATCATACATGCATCATTACCGACGGCTCTCGATCCTGACTACTACCTTGCCTTGATTCAAGAGGTGGCACAACAGTTCTAGCTGGTCAGAACAGCAGACCGGCCTCATACCTATTTCGACGGAACCCTAGGCAATGCCACTTTCCAGTAGTCCTACAGTGCTTTTGTGCGATCGGAATATATACACAAAAAGCTAACTGCCAAGTTCGGTGTGCGTGAATACAAGCGATTTGCGGATGCAAGGGCCGATGCAGAATGAAGCAAGCACGGCATAGAACATGACGTCTGCAAGTAGGCTCCGTATCGACAGCTCATTTCAAGGCTTTTTTCATTTTCTATACATGATACCTCCTCAGCGACGAATAACGATACATGTAAAATTTCGTACCTCTTCCATCTCATCCAGATCATTAGTTTCAATGCGAATAATCTTCTTTCCGAGAGTCTTTTCAATCTCCTCCATCTGTAGCCACGTTCTCTTGTCGTGCACAAAGTTGATTGATATACCCTTGCGTCCAAAACGACCAGTACGCCCTAAACCGCATGTCAGTAGAGACACAGTCGTAGCACCAACGGGCGTACCGATACGATGAATATACGTCTCAATGTCTGGTCTGCCATCGTTGGAATGGGAATTGCCACGTTCATTCATGAGAGGCAGATCATAGTTGACGACCATGTTCACTTGAAGAATGTCAATCCCGCGTGCAATGACGTTGGTCGTGATCAAAACTTTCTCCCGGCCCTCCCGAAAAGAGTCGATGACAATGTCACGCTCGGAAGCATCCTTGGCTCCGTGAAGCGACGCAACCTTGTGACCTTCCGCCGTCATTCGCTGAGAAATTCTGTCTGCAGTATGCCGATGCTGGAAACGAAAATGCCTCGCTCGAATCACATAACACTCGATCGACGGTCACATACCTGACAAAATATGATGCTTTGACCGATCGTCAGCAACTGGTATAGCGAGACCAATATGTCATATTTGTGTTCCTCGTCGCGACAGTCCATGTAAAACTGACGAATGCCCTCTACCGATAGCTCCTCCTTTTGGAGCTCGATCTTGTTGGCGTTGGGAGCAAACTTGTTGGCAAAGTTCCGTACGTGGTCAGGGAACGTGGCAGAGAAGAGGATAATTTGGGGGGGCTGCGTCCGAGGTAACAGGCTGACCAGGCAAGTCATCAGCAGGGTCGACACTCGCGCCATGGCAAACCCACTTTTTGACCTTGAGTGTCTGCTCTCCGAGACCATCTTGGTCGAGCATGTTATCAGCTTCATCGAGCACAAAGACTTTGATCCCCGACGAATCTATGACTCTTCGTTTGAGAAGATCGGTCATCGTGCCTGGAGTACCGACAACAATCTGTGCGGTTATCCTGGTGACATCTCTGGGAAGATGGTCCTTGATCGCATACTCCGTCTGTACTTGGGTGAACCTTCCCATTGCCACCACGACTGACATGATTTGTCGCGCCAACTCTCGGGACGGAGCGAGACAGATGGCCTAAGATATAATCAGATGCCGTGCTCACGGGTGCAAGATCACGCGCACTTGTGTCTTGTTGAGCGAAAAGTCCACCCTGCTAAGCATTGTAAGGACGAACGCCGCAGTTTTTCCTGTACCAGACTGCGACTGTCCGATCATATTTTGCGGTCTGGACGGGGGATTAGAAAGAATTGTCAAAAAACCGTGATACGCACGGGTTGGCGAGTAGAAGAGGCAATGCACGTTCCTGAATCTTGGAAGGTTTCGAGAATCCCAAGGCATATAGACCCTTGAGTAGATCTTGATGTCTGTAAAGATTTGAGAAACACGTCGACATCGTCACAGGATACGACTGACAGGCCCAGCTGTTCAAACGATTTCACGCTATAGAGAGGAGAGTTTGGATCGGCTTGTTGATCTGCAAGCGTGACCTGTACAATCCATGCCAGTCAGTGGGCGATGCACCCCACACAGACCAAGTCGCGCACCGTAACCTCAAAGGTAGACGATATCAGGTCGGTAGTTTCTGAAAAGCCAGCAGTTTCACGAAGTTGTATGAGACAGCGTCCGGATATGCGCACCTGTCCGGGGAACCTCCACTGCTTCAGGTTTCTTGGTCTCGTTTTCCTTTCCTTCTTCTGGCTTCGCAGTTCCTACGAGTCAAGTTAGCATGCTTGCACTTGTGTCTGGTCCATTTTGCTACCATCAGCGGGTTTTGGTGTGTAAAACCCTTCAGAGTCCTTCTCCATGATGTAAACGTGCTGGTAGAACTTGTCAGTTTCTTGTTTTGACCAGACGCCATCAATGACTCAGTCACCAGTAATCTAATCTAATCTTCCCACCCCCTTGTCTTCCACTGGCAACTGGTAAGTAGATCCCGCACGTCCAAGTCCTATGGTCTCGAAACCGCTGCTTGACTAGAAGGCTACCAGTCATGATTCATCTACCTACTTCTCCCATTACGCCTGGTCTTGCCAGCCAATTGATTCAAAAAGTGCAGCAGGGGATATCGCCCGTCGAGCTTGTCTACGCAGCTCACGAACGCTGGCCGCTTCGACCGGGACAAGTCTCCCACACTCATCCTACGCTCCGCATTTCCGTCCTCGATTCCTCTTTCAATCCCCCGACCCTAGCGCATCTGGCACTCGCCAATTCGTCTCTACCTCGTTCGTCATCCCAACCTGCGACCTCCACGGGGTCGTACGATGCGCGAATGCTACTGCTCTCCGTCCGCAATGTGGACAAGACGTTGCGGCCCGGCGACGCAACATTTCCTCAGCGGCTGGAAATGATGCGCCTCCTCGCACACGACATTCGCTCCGCTGATTCTGCGGAGTCAGGTGATGAATCATCACAGACAGGCGGCAATGTTGCGGTTGCAATCATAGATGAACCGACGTTCGTTGGGAAGTCGGCCCTCTTACTTCACTTCCTCAGGGCAAGGCTAGCTACAGTTGCTGAGTCCGCCAGTTCTTCCGATCGCATATTCGATGAACGAGGTGCAGGCGCACCGTGTCCATTTCCCTCCCCAAAGCTTACCTTCCTTTTGGGTTTTGACACCCTCATCCGCCTTTTCTCTCCTAAATACTATCCATCCGAACAGGCTATGGTCCAAATGCTTCGAACATTTCTCTCCCCAGATGAAGATGACTGTCGCATAGTGTGTGCCTATAGACGAAGTACCAGTGTTGACGAGACGTTTCAAGAAACACAGCTCAAGACACTCGAAGTGGCACACGAATTCATTGCGAGTACCCAGATAACGTTCATCAACATCGGTCTCGTGGAACAAACCTACAGCTCGAGCGAAGTACGAACGAAAGTTGCAGTGGGAAATGCAACATGGAGACGACTCGTCACGGACATGATTGCTCAGTACATCGTAAAGCAGGGAATCTACACAAGCTTAGAGAAGAAACAGTAAAAGAATTTATTTTCGCATCATTATACTTAACATCTATTGTCTAACAATGAGTAGGGTCTTTATCGTGCAACTACGAGGACAATGTTGAAGTTACAGTGTGGATTGTGCAAAAGCGATAGCGACAGTCTGAAAACAGTGTTAGCAGGCTATTATCTCCACAAGTCACGGAGGGCAAACCTCGGAATGGCTCAAAGAAACATGGACTTGAGTGATGCCTTTACTTTGGGCAGCCGCCTCCGCGTCATCATAGAGGGTGACGGTTGGTACACCAGTCTCATTGGGAAGGATTTCGATGTCCTTCATCGCGGCGGCGGCGCCTTTGGAAGATATGCCAAGCGACTTGAAAATCGCCTCCTTCCCAACCCAACGCGCGGCAAAGGAAGACGCGGGCGATGGTTGGGCGCGGCAGTAAGCGACTTCGGCTTCAGTGAAATTGCGTTCGATAAAGGTTGGATTCCAAGAGGGGACCGATGATATCAATTCTAGGCGAAAAGATCGTACTGAGGACGCTGCAAACCACGAAAGCATTACAAGAAAAATTACCTTGATCAACCCCAACACCGACGACCGAGCTGGGAGACACAAAGGCCTCAGCGAGAGTCTTCGCATTCGCAGCATCAAAAGTAACTGCTCTGTTCAAATCGGCGGTATACGAGTAACTGCGTGTCTTGGAATTAAAGGTCACACGAGCCATGGGGTTCATAAGGACAGGCTGTTCAAGTTCAGGGCTGTAAGGTGGACCGTCTTTTATCCTGACCAGG
This sequence comes from Boletales sp. KT-2023a, assembly GCA_038090395.1. Lineage (NCBI taxonomy): Eukaryota > Fungi > Basidiomycota > Agaricomycetes > Boletales > Boletales sp. KT-2023a. The sequence continues at coordinate 218,150 of JBBPMP010000003.1, forward strand.
GAATTGGTTGTCATCATCTCTGTCATGACCTTGTAAGCCTCTTGATAACGCCACTGGTTGCGGGACCTATAAGAGTCGTAGGCAGAAGGATCCAGAGATGCAAAGAGGTAGCGAGGATGAATAACGACAGCGGTACCGCCAACTTGACCAAAGCCAAAGGAAGACTACAAACGATAAGCGACGGATGATTGGTAACGATAATTCTCCTACCATGACACCGGCGCGAATCCCGTCTGTATGAATGGTCCTCGAAGGGAACATGAGATAGTGGTGGGCTTCGAATCTTGCGTCAATGTTACTTCACGGAGGCAAAAGGTTAATCATGGACCAACACACAGGGACACAAACTTACTCGCTGTTACGATTCCCAGGAATGATGCCTGTATTAACGCTTTGCAAAAGACCCACCATCTGCCATGCAGCTGATCCGCCCTTTGAATGGCCAAGCAAGCTCTTCTGGGCCATGATGGGAACGGCATTTCCACGAGTACGAGACATCGTTGCGAGAATGTTGTGCCATATCTCAGTTTCATTCTTCTCGTTAGCCCCGGTGCTCGTGCCATGGATCGAGAGAACACCAATGTCATCAGCAGTCAAACCCCAGACGGCAAGTGCACGACGCATGGGGCTGACTCGAGCGTCTGTTCCATTAAGCATACCATACGTTGCCAAGACTTCTTTTTCCTGACGATGAGCTTCCTTCTCAATATCGGCAACGCGAGCGGCGAAATAATCTTCGTCAACAGTGCCATCCTTTGATTTTTGTTCCTCAACTTCGTCACGAAGCTGTGCATGCTCGTGGCTGAGCCAGTCCGATATTTGCTTGCGCCGGAATGTAATCTGGCGGGACCGGTAATCAAGACTTAGTAAAGAAAGAGGATATCTGGATGGTAATTCTCGAGCAACCGAGAGGGCGCCACGTCCAGGAGCAGGAATGGAGCGCCCAGCCTTGTCACTAAAACAACTAAACGCACAGTCCCCAGATTGTAAGCTCGCAAACTTACGTGGATGTGGAGGTGAACGCTAGAATACCACGAATGGGTGCACCGAGCTCAATAGCAGTCTTTGCATTCATGACAATGTGAATACCAGTTCCTTGTGATTCCATGAACTGATCGACCGAGTCAAGACAAGATGAAAATTAACTGGATCAATGACTTACCCCAGCACGTGTTGTGGTAGCAGGGCGTGACATTTCCGTAGGCTCACGTCCCATGGCGAACTCGGTTTCAGCGTTACTCGTTGCCTTCATGTTAGCGAATTCAAAGGAGCCCTCTTCACTGAGGTCGTCGAAGCCACCAGCGATCATGACTTTCGCCTTGCCAGACAAAATGGTGTCGCATGCAATTTCAAGAGATTGAAGGGCGGTAGCACTGCAAGAAACTAAACTGGATGGAAGAGAAACAAGGAGATGTTGCGCACCAGGCCCCGACGGGAATTTTCACAGGTCCGCTCGAAGACATCAGAAGTAGGTTAATCCAACCAGCGACCGTGTTAATAAACCTAGCCTTGAGCGTGAGCAGGGGAGTTTTATTTGAAGAGATACTGACGTTTCCTGAAGGATATCATTCTGAACTTCCTTCTCTTCGCGGCGATCCCTGAACATCTTAGCTAGCGATTCGGTGCCTCCCATACCACTTCCCACACAGGTTCCAACCTCCGAAGGGTGCAAGTGATTGTACAATTCGTAGGGGTCAGTGATACCAGACATGTTGAGCGCTTCTGCAGTGCACACCAAGGCCCACAGAGTGGTTCGGTCTGTCTGAGCGATGATATCTGCCGGGATCCCATACCGTCCAGCATCCCAGCCGGTTGGAATTTGCCCAGCAACCAAGCGGCTGAAGCGGAACGCTTTGGGGACGAAGATGCGAGCGCCCTTCTTGAACTTCACGAACCACTGGTCGCCCTCCGCGGTCCAGATGTCGCATTTCTCTCCATGCTCGTGCTTGAACTTTTCCGCTTCTGATTGGGCAACTTCTATAGGCTCCAGGTCGTGAGTGAGTTCGATCTCCTGATTGAAAATTTTCTTTTTGGGATCATAACCACGGAAAAGTTCGGGTTCTGTAAAGGCTTAGATGTCTAGAGTCAATGGCGTGACCCGAGAAGACTTACCTATCAGGCGCACACCCGCGTGTTTCAATATCTCTTTCTCATAACGGCCACGCACGTCCTTATCATCAACGGGCTCTTCAGTCTTCGCGTCAACCCAGCCAACATGTAAGGAGCCACTCTTCAGGCGGCCATCAAAGTGCTTGATGTAGCCCATAATCCAAGCCATCTCAATACATCCTTCGATAGTGAACTCTCCCCTCGCTTCCATCTCCCATCTCGTGCGTGAGCTTCCCCAGGGACCAACCTCGGCAAATCCAGTGATGACGATAACCTTCTCCAAGTCGATGATGCCTCGAAGCTTGCTAAGTTCTTCAAGGGTGTCTACAGATTCAAGCGCAGGGAATTCAAATTTGAAATTGGCGCGAGGAACGACATTAACGGTTTGTAGCACCCGCTCGCCTTCCACGCCGTTGGCCGTCTTGAAGTCGAGAGCATTGTCCCGAGCAATTGCACGACGAAGCTCACTCTTCTCATTTAGGCCCTTGCGAATGCGTGTAGTGATTTCAGCGAGGTCTGGGAGGCGATCCATCCCACCATTCAGGTCAGCCCAGATCGGCTCAACCTGTGTGATGCTGAAAAGGAGGGGATGCATAAGCCCAAGAATGTTGAATGCCATTTCCTTCGCCGAGAACGTGCGGACGCCGTAGTTTTCAAGTTCATGGGCAACGGTATTCGTGGCATCCATCAACCCGGTGCCTCGTGTCCACCTATGGAGTGAATGTATAAAGGGCACAACTTCATCGTGTTAAAATCCTTACCCGATCACTGCTCCTGCCAAACAAAGGTATTCACCCCAGCTCTCGGAACTCCAGCGTTGGAACAACGTTTCCAAGGAGATCTTGGATTCCGAATACAGGCCATCGTTGCCAAACAGACCGTGGTTGGGGGAAAGGGGAAGGATGACTTGAGTGGGTCGCGTGACGAACTGGCGTGATGCCTTCTTGGTTTTAACGGCACCCAAAATGCGGAGGAGATTGACCAACATAATGCGGTGGGCAAGTTCTGATTTGTCGTCCAAGCCATCAATTTCTCGGCCATTTTCTGGTATAGCAGCGAAGGGAAGGATATAGTCAAGGTCCATTCCGAGTGTGGCGTATATATAGTCGACAAGAGCCTCCACATCCTGCCTTGAACCTTGATTGAAGGGAACGACAGTCAACGCAGAGCCTCGCGCGCCATAGCTTTGGTAAATGGATTGATAGTATTCAACGGTCGCGCGGTTGTAACGAGACGTGGTGATAACAATGTGAGCGCCGCCGGAAAGAAGACCTTTGAGGACTTCAACACCAATCGAGCCTTTGCCAACACCCGTGAGAAGCGCGTTTTTATCTTTGAACGTTGTACCCGACGTGGCTATCTCGTGTAGGATGTCAAGGTAGACGCCTGTCAAGTTGCTTGAATACTCCCAGTTGCCCCCCACTTTGCGTTTCAGATGCAGCAGCGGTACTTTGTCGTCGGATACTGGCGTGACAGCAGAGATTTGGGGCCGGAGGAATTGAGACGAAGAGCGACGATTTCTCATGCGCGTGCGTTCTGGACCTTTTCTGAGAGAACGCACAACACCCTCGTATAAGGCCTTGATGCGGTTTTTCTGATCTTGACTGATTCCGGGCTGCGATTTCACGACAGTCCACAACTTGAGAACGTCTTCTTGAACCTTCTGGATATTGACTGTAGAAATTGTATCACCGCTGGCCATTTCCTCGACGTATGCCTCCAACTTGCGGACATTTTCTCTGACAACTTCAGTGTAGACGATGTCGCCTTTCGCCGTGACCTCAGTGCGGGGCGCAGTAGGGAACGTCACTGCAATCAAATTTACCATACAAAGAAGAGTAAATGTCGTCCATCCACTCACCATCTTTGTAAACAGGTGGCTGCCCGAGGACTTCTCTCGTGTTATCGATGAGTTGTTGGCCGAATTGTTTCGCGAGCGCATATGTGTCACCTTTGCTCGGATCGCAGCGGTCAATATGATATTGCATATAAATGAGCAGCTCGGGGTCAGCCCTGTTGAGAAGAGCGATACACCGGGCAGTGAGTTCACGATCGACGGTTGTAAGGCGGCCATGGATGATGTCGTAGTACATAAGCAACGCGTCCTGACGAACCCAGTTCCAAGAGGAGTCAAAATGACGAGCTTTCAGTGGATCAAAGATGGGTTGTATTCCATCAATGTAAGCGTCCCCATGCTCTCTTGCGATCGCGTCAAGTCGGGATTGCATTTGTGCAGATGCGGCCTTCTCTTTGTCATGAGCAATTTCACCGGCACGGGAGTCACGGTTAAGATAGCGCATATAGAGCTCGATATGTTGCGCGGCAAAACGGTCTTGTTCGGCTTTGAATTTCAAAAACTCCTCGCTATTGATCATGGCCCCTCCCGCTCCGCCACCCCCAGAACTGCCGGAGCCACCACTGGATAGGGATATGCCGGAACGTTGAGCGTATGCTGCAACGACAGTGTCTAGCCACGCTTTGCCCTCAGCATCCGACGAGAGACGCTTGGCGGGTTCCATCGTCGTGCCCAGCAGAAGGACACCATCAGCACGTGAGGAACCCAAGCCCCAAGTCTTTGACAAGTAACTTTTGATTGCGGAAGCGTTGAAACCTCCGGGCATTTTTCCACCAACAAGTCGCGAGATGAGACCCGAGGTGTATTTGCCGAGGGTTCCAGGATACCCAGTGCCCAAAGCAGATCCAAGTTCTTCCAATGGAAGTTCTTCGCCTTTCTCGGGAGCCGAGGCAAATTCGAGCTGAAGGTCGCCTAAGATCTCGTTCTGCAGAGTGGATTTTCCGCCAACAAGGTCCTTGATCGATTTCGCCAAGGGGACTTCTTCCGTCTTCTTCTTCAACTTCTGAGCGATGATGCAGAGAAGGACATCGGCAGCCTTGAGAGGAACATCCTCAACGGCAGTCGCGCTCTGCGGGGGAGTGAGTACAGCAACGGGTCCTGGAACAGGTATGGGCGCAGAGGAAGTAACAGCGACAGGTTCTGCGTTAGTGTACTCGAGAGCGGGGGGAACTTCATCCTCAAAGAGATAATAAATCTCGCGGGCGTTCTTGGCATGACAAAGGATTACTCGTTTGCGACTAACAGCGTCGTCTTCAGCTTCATACTTGGCCTTCAATGTCCGCGACGCCATGCCGGTCAAAGTGGGTGATGGACCAAGCTCAATGAAACGTTCAAAGCGGTATTGTGTGAACAACAGATCTTGTGTTTCGATCCAACGGACCGGTGAGGCAAATTGATAGGATAACAATTCCACAAGAATAGTGTATGCCAGCTTTTGGCGCTGTTCGGGAGATGCCCAACTTTCTTGGTCCCATTTTTTAAGGACTTTATCGAGGCGAGGTGAAGACGTTTGGTCATAGATGAGCTGCGCGTATTCTCTGGTGACAGCAAACGGTTTGGCAACCAAGTTTGGGATATATTTGCCCACCAGCATATCAGGGTTGAGCAGGGAGGGATTGATTTTCTTGGACAAATCTAGCAAAAAAAGCGTACCTTCAACTTCACGTGGTGTGGTGAAAACAGCGAACTCACAAGCTCTGAAAGGCATAACGCCTGCCCAAAGATACCTAGAATGGAAAGGTACGTCGATACCAGGGAGGGGAATCGTTGCAAAGCCGCGTTCAAGTTTGATATACCCCTCAGATGCCTGCAGCTCTTTGGCACGGCCAAACGATTCCGAAACGATATCGGCCAACATTTCCTTCACTTTTTCCACCGAGAAGGTCTCGGTAAGCTGTACCAACGCATAAATTATTTTTACATGCAGCATTCAGTGGAATAATACCTTTGCTATGTCGATCTTTTGAAGCTTCAAGTAATTCAAGACGTTGGTCATGGTTTGCAATGCAACCAGCTCCCCTGCGCAAACATATTGTTGACCCTGTAACCAGCGTTTGAACATACATCGCTAGATTCAAATGAAAACCCTACCTCGACATTGTAGTTGACAATTTCTAGGAGAGTGCCTGTACGTGTGGAAATAGAATCGACAACCTCACGCAATGCGGCATCGGTGAAAGTCTTTGAAATGCGGCTAGGATTTACGGCGCACATGGCATAATTGGACCTGTTATGAGCATCACGTTCGACAGCGCGCTGCATGGTGATGCCACGGTAGAACACAACGTCGACCAGAGCAGAGATGTGAAGAACATCAGCGATGGAGGCAAGGGCAGAATATTCCCCAAGCGAGTGGCCTGCGAAAGCACAATCTTTCTGAACAAAACCTTTGGCGCGCATGTCTTCAAACGCAGCCTTTTCGGTTACGACCAATGCAATTTGAGCAAATTGCGTGGCGAAAAGCAGGCCATTGGGATGACTGAATGTATACTTGGGGGTACGCATGTCGATGTCAGCGAATAGTGGGAGTGTCTTGACGTTGCCATCCTTGTCCATTGTGTCGTAGGTCATATCCATGTATCGTTGACGGATGGCCTGGCCCTTGATACCACCAAAGTGGATGGTCTTTTCCTTTGGATTATCCTTGACAATTTCAATGATAGAGAAACCATAGACGGCAAGAAGGTGAGCATCGGCACCATCCCAAACAGCACGAGCAGCAGGAGAGGTATTGTACAGATCCATGCCCATGCCAGGTTCTTGGGAACCTTGGCCAGTGAAGACATAAACCGTGGTAGCTTGTGCGACTTCTGCTGTCCCTTCAAGGACTCTTTCGTCTCGCTGGTTGAACGTCTCCACTTTGACAACCATGTTGCCATCACGCATGCCGATATGACGTATCTTTACCGTCAATTCGTCTCCGGGGAGTACCATACCGACAAACGAGACGTCGTACCTGTGAAGTAGCGTAAGCCCGGAATTGACCAAGACCAACAGGGCAACTTACGCGATTACTCGTTCTGGATTTCCTTCAGCAACGATGCTCTCTACATGGCGACGCGTGGCAGCACTTGACCACATGCCGTGGGTGATAGTTCCAGGCAGAGCAGCGAAATCAGAAAAATAGGGGTTGACATGAATAGGGTTGAAGTCTCCAGATATGACAGAGTAGGCTTCGTTTGAGAGAGGAGCTGTAATTGTGGATGTGGTGTCGCTCGACATAATGTATCCTTCGTTGGAAAGGGGAGTGAGTCGGCCTTCAGGAACACCATGGCGCTGCAGGTAAGCTACCACCGAATTACCATGACATCCTTCCTGGTTAAACTGAACGGAAGCGACCTTCTTCAAACGCTTGAGCTGATCGCGCATGAACACGTCGCCACTGACGCAAACATCGCGGTATGATGTCAAGTCCTTGAAGGTGACCTGGGATTGTATGCGGAACACGAGAGTCGTACCAGCCTTCGGAGGAGTCGATTCATCTTCCCATGAAAGCCATTCCTTGGATTGAACTACACCAACGGCAGCATCATTGACCAACTGGACGACATAATCGGGTTCGTCCACCGTCTCGAATGTATTCTCGTAATCGTCGAAGCGTCCACGGTAGAGGAAGGATGATACAACTTCAATGATGGGCTGTCCGTCACGGAAAACATGGCCTTTGACTTGAACAACCTTTCCCGCATCTGTATTTTTGACAGATGTGATGTGGGCGTCTGCGATACATGCGTCACCCGCCTCCAAAGGCTTGGCACCAGGAATCAAACGGAAGCCATTAGAGAGATGGACGAGCTTCAGCAGGTCACCGTCAATTGCGTTGGGAAATATGGATCTCATGATAGCCTGGTCACTGGTGTTATTCTCGCCACAAAACAGTATCCAAGAGACTAACCTGCCAACCCGTCACGATCGCAAAGTCCATCGGGGCTTTAACAACATCTCTACGTGCTGTCTTGAATGCTTCATTCTGGTTTCCGACGACATTGCAGAAGACCTCAACATCGTCGGCTGATATGACGACTTCCGGCCCAATGAATGTCTCGTGTACATCGAGTTCTGGACGTGATTGATCATTCCCAAACCATAATCTCCAATAGAAGTCTTTGATACGACCGTTGCGACCCTCCGATACTTCATGGATGGGCATTGAACCCATACTCGGTTTGTACTTGAATTGCAAGAACAGTGGAACCGCAGCATCGCGGCGATCTTCGAAGAAAGTGACGTCAATCAGGTGGGAAGATGGCGTGTAGATGATCTCGACAAATTTGAAGTCAGACTTTTGGGCACCATAAGAACGCCCCGAACCATAGATAGTTAAAGCAGTCGGGGAATCGCCCTCCATATCCACGACAACACGTTGCCCGCGTCGTGGAGCGAGGGCACGACGAAGAGGATTATCGATATACGCCCGACCCTGACATATAGTTTTCGACGTTAGAAGGGCTTTGATCCAGTTGAGTTCCGAGCCAGAGATGGCCTCAAGCCACTCCGGAGTGTCAGGAATATCATCGCCAACTTCGTACGTAACAGATGTTGAAGATTCTTCGCATTCAACCTCATCGGGAATATCCGCTTCTTCTGCTGCAGGGGCAAGATAGTCGACGGTAGGAACTTTGGAAACATCGCCACCGTATGAGCGTTCTAGAAGTTTCTCCACGAGCTTAGCGGTGACTTTTCCCAGGAGTTCTCCAATAGGTTCGTCCTTTGTTGTCGAATGCTTGACGGCGACGGGGCCCTGCAAAATACACACGCGTTGAGGATCCTGGTCGAACACAGCCTCAATATCCTCAGCTGCCCATAGAGAATCCTGAGGGAACAAAAATTAGGTGCGAACGTTCGAATGCGATACATTCCTGACCTTCTTAAACCAAACCTCGAAATTGGCGTCAAGAATAGGAATGAATGGTGCTGGTTTCTGTCCCGGGCGCTGAGAGATAGTGAGAAAGTATGCACGATCCTCTGCAGCAAGAAGCTGGCGGGTGGCCTCGGCATATTGCGCAAAAAACGCGTCGACAAAAGCGGAGGGTGTATCCAACTCTTGGAAGCTTTGCAGAATACTTAGCTTGAGACCACTATCCACACCCGCGAAGCGCTCCTCAACGCGCCTCAGCCAATCGCCGGTCAGGTTTCGCAGGGTGACGTCGATCCACCGGTCCTGGTGAGCGACATACGTAAGGCGAATCGTTCGGAGCGTAACCTCTTCATAGGTCATGTCACCAAGATCAAGTGCAACACTACCGTCCTTCTTCCATCCAAACCATGGCTTCGCGAAATCCTTGTTCAACTTGTCGATAATCTCCACTTTGCGTTCAGTCAACCACGCAGCACGTTTCTCCTTGGGCAAATTGAAGACAGTGTCATCGAATTCTTTCCAGAGTTTGACCGCACGAGTTGCAATCTTGTGGATAGGCTCGCCCAACTCCGAACGGACCGTAAGAACACCGCCGGTTGGTTTGACATAGGTATTTTCCCAGTCTTTATCATCAACACCTGGAGCGGTAACGATGAGATCCTTGACAGAAGAACTCGTGTGCGCTTCTTGCGCCACCATCACCCGACTAGCAAAAAGAAAGCCATCAAACGGCATAGGCTGCGCGTCGTAAAGATCCTTTGACCAGTCGCCAGTAAGATACGGCCAAAGATCATCGGCACCACCAAAACCGGAGCCGCCAACGAGGACAAGGTTGCCTTGCTGACGAATGGATCCATACGTCTTCAAGATAGGCATATGGAAGTCTTCAAACGAATGGTGTCCACCGGCACGACCGCCTGTCCACTGAAGAATGATCGGAAAATCGGGGTTGGCAGCAGCGATGCTGACAACTTGGCGGATGCCCTCCACAGACCCTGGTTTAAATGACACATGTTTGATACCTGCGCCGCGCAAACCCCCAATAATTTCGGCAGCCTTCTCGGTGCTAGGAATGCCAGCCGCGACACAAAACCCTTCAATCGGTAAACCTTCACGACGCATCTCCTGCCACAAGGGAAACTGAAAACCGAACTGGCGAGGATTAATGTACAAAGAATTCAAAGTGAGGCCGATTCCTGGGGGAATCTTAGACTGAATTTCAGCAACTTTGGCACGTAGCGCCATTGAGTTGTAGTGGCCGCCGCCGGCGAGCTCAACGTGGTAACCAGTCGAAAGGATGGCAGAGACGAAACCGGCTTTGACAGTGGTGGGAGTCATACCTGCGACCATGATTGGAGGCTTGCCGAGTAATCGAGAAAAGGGTGTGTCCAAGTGGATGTTGCCATCGCTAAGACAATATTAAGTACCACGGCTAGCGAAATGACAATTCTGCTACCTTGTTTTGATAAGTGTCGGTGCGTACTTCTTGCTCCACCATTCCTCGTACTGGACGTCTTCGGTGTCGAATAACTCGGCCTCACCGCGACCCTTATCACCAAGGATGATGACACGGATCCCGCGCCCATCCAGATTACGAGCAGTCAGAGGGCCAATTCCATTCAGGCCACCTGGTCCAAAGTCGATAACGTGAGTCGCGGATTCTGGAAATGCGGTAGCGAGATCCCAGTGAATGGGGGATGTGAAAATCTGGTCACATAGTGACCGAGTAATCGAAGTTGTGTACGTGCGCATGTCAGAACCTTGAAAATCATTCAACGACAAAAACAGACAGACAGACAATATACACACCGTCTTCAGTGTGAAAGACAGGAATCCCGAGCTCATCCGGAGTCCACAGTTCTTCGCCACCTAGATCTTCATTGCACAACTTGTCGGTCGCACTCGCTAGGTAGGAGCTATGGTATGGCGCATTGACCACCAAGAAACGAACACCAAATGCAGGTTTCCTCTGAGAATAAGGTATCTTGCTTTGATCCTGTCCACTTGGCGCGCGGACCTTTCTCAAGTTCGTCACTAATCCATACAACGCGCGAGGGGGCCCCGTAACAACAAAGTTTCTGGGACCGTTGTAAAGAGAAACTGCCAGCTGAGAATTTAGTGGTAAGTGTTTGTTCGTTATCTCGATGTGTCGACGCAGTGCCGAAAGCTCGAGACCATTGATCGAAAGCATAGGCGAAGGCTGACCCTCACCGCCCTCGAGAGCATCTCGAACAATGCTGGGCTCAAGCGTCAGGACAGGGAACGCCTCTTGACCCCGCATACCACAAAAAAAGAGCCAACGAACAGCTTTCTTTGCGTTGGCATCAAAAGATTCATACGACGACGAGGCAGATATGGCAACGGCAGAAACCACCCCCTGCGAGTGGCCTGTTGCGCCGGCAATGTGATCGCGAAAATGACTAGGAGTGAGACCCAAGACGCGGCAAACGGCTAGATATTGAATGAGCTGTGTCAAGCCAATCAGAGGAAGCGATATGGGAATTGACGCGAGGTACGAGACTGGCGGGCGAGGAATAGCCCCGGAAAGCCATGAGGTAACATCCATGCCGTAATTATAGAAGCTTGATGCTTGACGCGCCGCGACAAGTGGGACGAGTATCTCGTTCGTAACGGCCGTGATTAGGGGAGAAACGTAAGGTTTATAGGTATCGTAGAGTGCTTGAAGTTCATCAAAGTAAACCTCGTTCGTTCCTTGGCCACCAAAGAGCGCATATATGGAGGCCTCGCCTTCAGACGACGCGGAAAGAAGAGCAGAAGTAGGCGGCTTGGGGATATCAGCAACCCCATGTTGTTCGAGGGTTGCACGCGCGGTGAAGAATGACATTAATACCGAGGTGCGGACGTCGACATCAAACGGCTTCACGAAAGAGTAGATATCTGTGTCGGAAAGGTACGAGGAGACAAAATGGGTAAAGGCGTGCAGGAGGAGTGACGTCCGGGCTTTTGTGGATCGGGAATCATCGGATAATCGTCGTGCGATAAAAGACAAGAAACGTGCAAATAGGTCAGCCTCGGGCTGGAGCGGGGCATCATGTTCCGCAGCAGGGACTGGGATATCAACGTGCTCCTGATACGTGAAGGCATCTCTGAGGACTTCAGCTGCGATCCAGACGTCACTGTTGGCAGAGACTGGGATCGAGACCTGGAAGGTACAGAAAAAAGTGTGTAAATCACAGAGACGATGCGAGAACCGATGTGTACACGTACTCTAGTGTTTGATACTGCGATGACTAAAGGACGCGTTGAGATGGCAGGCTCATGGACTGCCTCAGCGTCCTGAACAGACATTTTTTGAAGTGGTGTGGAAGACGAACAGCAGGGCAGGAAGAGGTGCGGGAGAGAGATGCGGGGGGTATGAAAAAAAAGAAAAAAGAGACGGACGTCCTGAAATGAGGAGGATTTTATATGGACCCCAGTCCCAATTTTTTTAGTTTGGCGTACACCGCGTTGCTTCCCCCAAAAACATTGGATCACGTGGTAATTACGTAGACGGGTGACTCTGCACTGAATGCTGATCCCTTTGTTCAAATGTCATCGTGCGACCGTGTACAGATGCGTCTATCTGGCTCGCAGTCGAGGTCGATTGGGTAGCAGAAAAAAAAGTGTCACGAAACGTGTGTTTTTGGTGTTTTCGATCGAGCGGCATGCCCCAGGACGATCGCATAATTTACTCAAGACACACACATAATACGCCTTCCCTCTCTTTGACGATGATTAGGGTCATCGCTACCAATCGTGGTCATCGCGGATAGCCCTATCAGCAGCATGGTCGAACACATGTCCCTTTTGCGTGCCAATCGTGTACCACAGCCATAACAACTTGCGTGTGATCCCCTCGCCTCGAGCGGCCATGGGCTTCTGTCAGTACGATTCGAGTGTGTCAGTTACGCCCGCTCCGCAAGACATGGACATTGACAGGGGTTAATTTACCCAATTCAGGCACGATTAAATCACACATCATGCCTGCGCCACCGTCGTTTTATTGAACACCATGGAATCGTTTCCGGTACGCACAACCAAGGTCCGTCCTACATCCTGAGGCAGACTATTTACTTATGTCAGTCCTACAGCGAAAACTTGAAGACGCAATTCGCACTCTTGACGATGCCATTGTCTCCCCCTCATTGGCATCAGCTATCGAGAGACCGACACCGTCGAAACGACCATACCTTTCCCGCACCGTACACTCTACTTTGGCAAAATTTGGAATATCGTCCAGGGAGCAACCGCAACCTCCCTCCAAGTCAATTTCGCACAACGACGATATTTCACCGGGATTGCCGTCTACACCTACTACAGCCCCCATAGACATCTCAAAAAACGCACCTCGTCTCAGTGCGATTCTGGCACGATCCGCATCCAAACAAGTTACTCCGTCCAACCATACATCGACATCACCTGTTCATCCAGCGTCCGAGTACAGACCCTCCTCCACGGAATCCTTCCTTTTTCGCCTCGCCACCTATAGAATCACTACATATGCTCACAAACCATCGCAAATTGATGCCGTTGCCGCGGCGCGGTGTGGCTGGATCAATGATGGAAAAGACAGGCTTGTCTGCGGGATATGCGACGTATCTTGGGTGCTTGCTGGCCGCGAGGGTATGAATAAAGATGCTGGTAGGACAGGCGAGTTCAACGTTTGTTACAACACTGAGGTTTCTATTGTAGCTAGTGCTTTGGTTGAGAAGCAACGCATTTCCCTAGTGGATATGCACAAGGATGGGTGCCCTTGGAAGGCAAGACAGTGCGATCGTTAGTACCGTTGTATGTTTCATACACACCTTTCTGATCTTCATTTTCAGCCTCGGTCTATCGAGTCCCTCTACAGACACCTTCCGCAACGGTCCGCGAATTGAGAGTTACAGCACGCTCTCTCGAACCCATACTTGACAGGATATCAATCAAACATCCACTTGTGTGTTTGCTTCTGTAACGTCCATGTGCTATTTTCTGATAAGGATGTTTAGAACCCCGCACAACTGAGTTCCCTTCGTTCCATCTTCTCCGCAGCGGCATCTGAGGAACGTGCAACGGTGACCGACTCCACCACCATCGACGATACCATAGTACCCTCAGACTCTGCTATCGTCGTCTCTCTCTTCGGATGGACCCAGACACCGGCTGTCACACGCAGCGAAGTTCGTTGGACTCCATCTTTGTCGATTTCACGCCCAGGGTCATTTGATCTCTCTGCTTCTGTGCCTCCTACACGGTCGCTTTCACGGGCCAGCTCTGTTTCAAGTCGCTTCCAAGAGCTGGTGGACACACCATCACCTTCTGCCTCACCGCTCAGAAGAGTCTCCCAGCTTAGTGCATCTCCAGAACGTGTGGGAATATCTTCACACACAAAACACCCCCGGTTTAATGACTCAGCAAGCACTGCTCCCCGAGATGACAATCTCGTGTACTGCATCCTCTGTCAACGGCGAGTAGGTCTTTGGGGATATACTCGCAACAACGAGTCATCATCAATACTGCGTGAGGACTCTACTTCGGTGTCGCGTCGACATAAAAAAGAGTTCGACGTGGTGAAAGAACATCGATCCTACTGTCCTTACATAATCTCTTCAACGGTTGTTCCTTCATTCTCGCATTCACCCACAGTGGACTCGCTTGGAAGCACAGTAGAGGGTTGGCGAGCGGTGCTAACAGTTGTTCAGCGCTATGAACTCACACAGCGACAACGATTAGCTCGGTTCATGCCTAGTGATGATCATGACGGCGGCCAGTCACCTTCCATGGAGTTGAAAGGGGTCGAAGCTATGGTAGCCGGCGTGAAGACAAATGGGGTCAGTGTCACAGCATATATTTCTGAGCTGTCACTAAGCCATTCAACGTAGGGTCGAGAGTTGATCAGATATGTCAAGGGTCTTCTACGT